>JAWVWN010003356.1:0-50498 GCA_037367305.1 Phrynocephalus vlangalii
CTCCCCTTTTCCTCCCTCACCATCCAGACGGCCAACTGGTTCTCTGGCAGGTTTTCTACTTCTAACATATTTAAAGAAGCTTTTATTATTACCCTTTATATTGCTAGCCATGCGTTCCTCAAAATCTTTCTTTGCCTCCCTTATCATCTTCTTACATTTCTTCAAGGACCAGATGCAGGGGAGTGGTATCTAGAGACATTTATTTATTTATTTAAAGGCTTGTATACCGCCCGTCTTCCCAAAGGAACTCTGGGCGGTTCACAACAGACTAATAAACAACAATCTGGTCTCTTACGCTCACAGGTGCACTGTGAGATCCAGGAAGCTGGACTAGATGGGCCTTTGGTCTGACCCAGCATGGCTCTTCTTATGTTGTTATTTCTTTTGCCACAGTTTGTGTTCCTTTTTATTTTCCTTATTGGAAAGGATTTCCATTTACGGAAAGATCTCTCCTTGCGCTTTACAGCCTCTCTTAACTCCACTCGTTAACCGTGCTGGCGCCCACTTGGACTTAGATGAGCTCTTCTTTCTTTGTGGTATGCACTTGTGCGGGGCTGATACTACTGTTATTTTAAACAGGCTCCACACACTCTGGAGAGGTTGGATTCTTTTTACCTTCCCTTTCAATTTCTTTCTAATTACGTTCCTTTGAAATGAGTTTTTGTGTCTGATTTGCTTGGCACTCTTGGACTGTGTCTTGAGGCCCTTATAACAGTGGGGGTGGGGGAGGTGCTGCCATTATAGACAGGTTGGCTACCAATCTTTTGTGTCAGGGCTCTGAGTGCGATTCTATCCCTTTCATGGGTCAGGTCAACCAAGTGCTGAGGCAGAGAGAAACTTCTGCGAATGCCTTTGTCATACTACATGTAGCCCCCACCTATTCCCCTGGTCCTCTCAGAGCCCCATACAGAGGGCGTACCAAAAGAGAAAAGAATTGTGACCCATATTTTACAGAAATGCATTGCTATTTGTCATCAGGAAGGGGGACTTGGCATATCATACTCTTCCTATCACAGTAAAGCTGTTTGCTCTTTTGAACTCATGGGCTCTCTGAGTTATCCATGACAGATCAGGAAAGAGATCTTGGTGTGTTGGTGGACAGCTCCATGAAGGTGTCTACCCAATGTATGGCAGCGGTGAAGAAGGTCAATTCCATGCTAGGGATCATCAAAAAGGGGATTGAAAATAAAACAGCCAACATTATAATGCCATTATACAAAACAATAGTAAGGCCCCACCTGGAGTATTGTGTACCATTCTGGTCACCGCATCTCAAAAAAGACATAATGGAACTGGAAAAGGTACAGAAGAGAGCGACTAAAATGATTACTGGGCTGGGGCACCTCCCTTATGAGGAAAGGCTAAAACATTTGGGCCTCTTTAGTCTGGAAAAAAGGTGCCTGAGGGGGGATATGTTTGAGACGTACAAAATAATGCAGGGCATGATTAAAATTGGTAGAGGGACACTCTTCTCCCTCTCACAAAATACCAGAACTAGGGAACATCCACTCAAATTGAGGGCTGGGAGAGTAAGAACAGACAAAAGAAAATATTTTTTCACCCAGTGCGTTGTTAGTCTGTGGAATTCCCTGCCACAGGATGTGGTGATGGCATCTGGCCTGGATGCCTTCAAAAGGGGATTGGACAGATTCCTGGAGGAAAAGTCCATCACAGGTTACAAACTATGATGGAGATGTATCATCTCCAGGCTTAAAACCGGGGTACTTCAAGGGCCAGATGCAGGGGAGTGGTATCAGGAGACAGATATCTAGTCTCGTGCGCTCCCAGACGCATCTGGTGGGGCCACTGTGAGATACAGGAAGCTGGACTAGATGGGCCGTTGGCCTGATCCAGCATGGCTCTTCTTATGTTCTTTGGGAACTCACCTCTGCCTTTGCTCCTTCGGCCTTCTCCTTCAAATCCTTAAACCCCTTGTATTGTTGAAAAGCTCCTCCATGGCATTAAGGCACATCTTGTGGACCACATGCTCATACTGGCAGACACAGTATTTTACCCATGAGTGGAATAGTCTCTGCCTCACTGACAGAAATATCTCAGGTCATTGCAAACTGTTCTTTTAATTGGAGGATGTGTTTAGGGTGTTCAACAATATTACTGTCTGGATCTCCCTTGGATGCAATGCTAGAAATCTTGGACTGTGGGTTGTGGCCAGTTGTAACAATGGGGGAGGGGGAAGTGCAGGCAGGGGAACTTGAGGTCTGCTGCATTTTTTCTTTCTTTTTTTGGTAATAAATTTTAATTACACATAAAAAGGTGACTAAATGGCCAAGGGTAATGGGTAGGGATTCTGTAGGTAAAAAGGAGAGCATTACCTGGGCTGTTTCTGTTATTTTGATACTAACAGATTACTGTTGAAGCAATTTAGTTACATACTTCTTTTACATAAAAGTCATAGAGTGATCTCCAGTTTTCTCTTATCTTCTGCGTGTTTCTCTCTCTCTCTCTGCAATTCTAACAGTATGTCTTTTTCTGCTATTTCAAAGCATTTTTCCAAAAGTTCTTGCCAATCAGGTATTTTTGCTGTTTTCCAGTATTTGGCAAATAAAATTCTTGCTATAGCTATCATATTCATCAATACATGTTTCACCTTAACATCCTTAAATTCTGGGATGCTATTTAACAAAAAATATTTCAGGTTTAAATGTGATTTATTTATTTATTTTTATACCGCCCATCTTGCGAAGGAACTCTGGACGGTTAACTACATAATCAACAACAAATAAGAATACAACAGTATAACAAACAAAAAGCAAGGAAGTATATTAAATAGAAGAATTATACTATTAGTAATAAATGAAATAACAATAAGATACTCAGCAAGATGGCAGGATAGAGTTTAAAAAATGAATAAAAAAATTAAAGGTTGCTAAATGCCTCATGAAAAAGCCACGTCTTCAAGGCCTTTTTGAAGGCAGGCAGGGACTGTGCTAGGCGCAACTTACTCAGAAGATGGTTCCAAGGCGAGGGGCCAGCCACAGAGAAGGCTCGGTTGCGGGTTACCGCTTTCCTTATCTCCCTGGGCGTGGTCACCCAGAGCGAGAGCACCCGCAACATTCTAGTTGGATGGGCCTCAGTTGATATCTGGAAGATCCGCTCCGCCAGGTACGCAGGTCCCAAGCCGCAGAGGGTTTTATAAATTAAAACCAAGACTTTGAATCTTATTCGGGACACAACGGGCAACCAATGCAAACAAGCCAGAACTGGGGTAATGTGTTCATATCAACCCACACTAACCACACATACATATCAGCATTTTTGGTAACATCTCATGCACCATTCTCCAATATTGCCTTACCTCTTTACATGTCCACCACATATGTTAAAAAGTCCAGTCTTTGCCTTGACATTTCCAACATCTGTTAGATACATTTCCATAGATTTGGACTAGTTTTTGTGATGCCATATACTATCTTTAAAACATTTTTATACATTTTCTTTCAAGCTCACAGCTTTTGTGTATTTTATATTACTTTCCTAAATGCATTAGCAATATTGTACCCAATGTTCTGTGCCCATTTAACCATACAATCCTTCACAATTTCATTCTAAGTCTTAAACCCCAGTATAGGTCTGTACATTTTCGTAATCATTCACATTCTAATAACAGCACTTCAAATTCCATTTTTTTTTGTACATAAAAACCTTTTTTAAAATCTGATAAACCTTGAGTTCAGTTGTAATGTCATCCATCAGTCTAAAGTCACATTTTGATTTTTAAATTCAGCCTTTGTCTTTAATTCCCTTCCATTCCTCAATACATCTTGATATCTCATCAGCTTATGAGCAGTCATCAGCTTTGGTTATGCGTGTCATTCCCAAAAGCTTTATGCCTCCCCCTTTCCAATCGCCATCTGCAGAATTGCTTACTGGGCAAGGACTCAACACTAAGAAGTGGGTCCTTCCAGCCCTGATTCCTGCTGCATTGTGTAGGGTTACTCTCCTGTAAGCCTCCTTCTCTGGGCATTTCTTACAATGCCCTCTGGATGGGTGGAGTCTCCGCAGCCACTTCTTAAAGGAACTGACTTTAGGGCACCACCACAAGGCCACCTCTCCTTCCTCCTCTGAACACCTCAATTTCACAAGTAGTAGAGGGAGTTGGTGGCAGTGGGCTCCGTAGAGGAATCTGCCAAACTGCAGGAACAAAAGGGACCAGAGTCCACAGGTGCACATGTCAAGGGGGCTGGTTGAGGGATGAGGTGGGGGGATGGGCCCTGCATCCAGCACTGGCGCCATGGATAAGATAAGATAAACTCTATTGCCACTGTCCTATACAGAACAACGAAATTAAGAGAAAAACAAATTTAAAAGATCTACATTCAAAGCCATAATGGCTTTTGGATAAAAACTATTTCTCAAGCGGCTGGTTCTAGTCTTAATGACCCTATACCTCTTTCTAGAAGGCAGAAGCTGAAAAAAAATCATTTCCAGGGTGTGTGGGATCCTGCACAATCTCTACGCCTTTCTTAGAACACCTGGAGGCATGCAATTGATCTAAAGTAGGAACAGTACACCCAATTATCCTCTCCGCAGTCTGCATAACTTTAGATAGCATTACCCAGGGGTCCTCAACCCAAGGCCCCTGGGACCAATTGCAGACCCCCCCCCACACACACCTATCCCCTGCTTCGCAAGCCAGCCAGCCTCCACAGCTGCTTCTATTGCTGAGGCAGTTCAAAATGGTGGGCTATGTCGCTTCCCCCACTCCCTCCACCCACTGCCCTAATGATCAGCATGCTGGCTAGTGGGGCATTCAAAGTGGGAGGGCCACGGCAAGGTCTACCGCTCCCCCCACCCACTGCCCAGATGGTCGAGGCACCAGCTGCAGCCAAGCAGGACAATTTAAAATGTCACCCACCCTTTTTTTGGGGGGGACTGTGGTCCGGCCCCCAGTGGTGTCTGGGGGGTAGTGGACCAGCCCGCTGTTTGAAAACTTTGAGGACCCCTGGCATTACCCTTTCCCTACTTGTGCAATTCCCAAAGCATACACACAGACCATAGGTTAACACACTATGGTGCAGTGGTTGAAAGCCAGCAGTAGATCTTTTGAAAGACGATTCCTTCTGAGAATTCTCAAGAAGGGCAATCTCTGCTGTGCTCTCTTCATCAAATATTTGGTGTTAGCTCCCCATGTCAAGTCCTCTCTCAGCTCCATTCCCAAAAAACGAAACACCAAAACGTGTTCTACACAATTTCCATCAATAATAAGTGGCTGGATGTTTAATTTCCATTCCCTGAAATCCACATTGTTTTTTTTTAATTGAGGATTAAATTATTTTCTCTACACCATTCTGTCAGCATCTCCACCTCCTTCCTATAAGCCAGGCCTGTCCAACAGGTAGACCGGGGGCTACCAGTAGCCCGCGAAGGGTTCAAAAGTAGCCCGCCGGCCATCAATAAAAAAAGTGAGGGGATAAGTTCTCCACCGCTCCCTCCCCCACCCCAAGGACTACCACTGCCCCAGCAAAGTTCTGGGTCTGCCAGCCCACTGTCTCTGCCGAGTGGGGCAGTTCAAGGGCCATGGCGCATTGAAATCTGTTCCCTCCAGAACATATTAATTGGTTTTCAATGTGTTTCTATGGGAAACCGCTGCTCTACTTACAAAGGTTTTTACTTATGAGCATATGCTCGGAGCTGATAAAATTCATAAGTAGAGGTTTTAGTGTAGTAGCCCTCAGGTGCTTTGGGCCGGAAAAAGTAGACCCTGGCCTGTTCAAAGTTGAACAGCCCTGCTATAAGCTAACTCCCCCTCCACAGCAGTAATCAGACCAACCACACTTTTGTCGTCCTCAAACTGTAAACCGCCCAGAGCCTACCTGAAGTAGTGTGGAGCGGTATATAAGCAGAACACTTTGCTTTGCTTTGCTTTAATGATCTTATTACTGGGGTAGTTAGGAACACAATCATATGTGTAGAGTGTGAACAAAAGTGGGCTCAACACACACCCTTGTGGTGTTCGCATATTTATACTGAGATCTGCAGAGACACGAGAGCCCATCTTGACCCACTGGGAACGTTCTGATAGAAAAACTAATATCCACCTGCATAAACACAGCAGAAGTCACAGATCCAACAGTTTGGGCACCAATCTATGCGGATGAATAGTACTGAATGCGGAACTAAAGTCCACAAAAACAATCTTGCATAGTTCTCTTGTTTCTCCAGATGGAACAGGACAGTATGTAGAGCCATAATCACAGTATCCTCCATGGATCTCTTCTTGTATGCAAATTGACAAGACTCCAATCCAGCTGATAAACATGCCATAATATGATTCCACACCAGTTTTTCAAAACAATTCATTATAACAGGTGTGAGTGCCACAGGGTGGAAGTCATTCAATCTATTTATGTTAGATTTTATTTGGCAAGGGTATGATGGTAGAGATTTCAAACACGGTGGAACAGTGGCTTGATCCAAAGAGCGATTAAAAATCTTCATAAAAGTTTCTGCTAGTTGTTCTGAGCAGTCTCTCAGTACCCTACCAGCCACTCTGTAACAGTCTGTATTGGTATCGGAGCTCGTTTCCTAAGGGTTATGTATGCTGGTGTCAAAAGTAGAGAGACATGATCTGACCTGCCGAGATGTGCCAAGGGCTTAGACTCATATGTCCGTTCAATGTTTGTATACACTTTATCAAGAGTGTTTTCTCCCCTTATTGCACAATTAATGTACAGTGGACCCTTGTATAACAAACAGTTTGTATAAAATAAAATCTGTACAACATAAAAAATTCCAGAGAGAGGGGAAATTTGCTTAACAGAATAGCCTATGTGGCAAATTCGTACAACATAAAAATTGTCGCAATGAGGGATTACGCTTTTCAATGCATTCCTATGGGAAACTTATATAAAGGAAAATTTGCTTAACATAATTTCATTTGGAACGAATTAATTCCTTTATACAAGGTACCACTGTACTGATGAAAATTTGGGAGTGCTGCCTTCAAGTCCGTATGATTAAAGTCCCCTGCAATAATCTGCACTGCCTCTGAGTATTTACTCCGTTTACTATTTATGTTCTCATACAAAATACCCATGGCCATACATGCATTTGCAGTTGGTGCCACATAGACTTCTGTTAACACTACTATAAATTCCTGGGGAAGATAAAGGGGACTGCATTTAATAATCCAAAACTCCACATCCAGGGAACAGTGGCTACCCAGCCTGACAGAGTTCATGCACCACTTATGATTTACAAAGATACACACTCCCCCACCTTGCTTCTTTCCAGAGTCTTCTGTCCTGTCACTCCGATATGTTGTAAAGCCTTGTAATTCAGTAGCCATATTGGGAATGAATTAGTTAAGCCATGTATCTGTGAGTAGCAATACACCACAATCCCAGATATCTCCTTCAGATGCAACACAGAGCTTCCACTCGTCCAGTTTGTTTACCAATGACCTCACATCGGAGTAGAAATACTTGGGAGAGTCAAGGTTTGTCGTTTTTTTATCTGCATTGCTCTTTTCATTTGACCTTGTCCTCTGCAGTCTCCTTTCTGCTTTCGCTCTCCCTCCTCCTTCTCCAGCTCCGATAATTTACTATTTCTGATATTTTACAAGCCTGCAGGCACTCCCACACAACACAGTTTCCACAATCTCTGCTTCTGCTTCTAAAAGACAACATTTCCTGACTATAAATAACTCGACCTAGAAAACCCTGTCTCTGAATCAAAGAACTCTCAGTCGCAGCGTCTGAATGTGCCGCCATGTTGTGTTGAGGAGCATGTTGAGCACGTTGAGTATGATGAGGAGCAGTGGCTGACAGTGGGAGTGAAGGGACCAACATCTAGATCAGTGTTGGTGAACCTATGGCACGAGTGCCAAAGGTGGCACTCGGAGCCCTTTCTGCGGGCACCCAACATCGTCCCTTCACAGCCCCATGTATTCAGGTTAAATTGGTGGTATTGGCACTTTGTGAAAAATTAGTGGGCTTTGATTTGCAGTTTGGGCACCAGGTCTCTAAAAGGTTCGTCATCACTGGTCTAAATGGCCGTTTACTGGAAGGGAGTGCCACATCCCTCACCCTTTTTCAAGGGTTGAACCTGGGTGCACCGTGGCACACTGGGGGTAGAAATAAATATTTGATAATGATCAGGCAGAGGCAGGGGGCAGCAGGTCATACAGATAAGATAGGTGCTGGGAGGGAAGCATGTCTAAAGCCCCCCTATATTTGTTTTGCCACAGAGCTACAGCAGCGAAGCAAACACCACACGAGAGATGAGAGATGTTCCTCTAACCCACTTTATGGATCATATCCTCAGCCGAACAGACCAGGGGCCGGATGTGTTAAAGACAGAATGATCCAAAACCCATGGAGGGCAAGGCAGAGTGGAGGGAGAAAACAGTAGGCCAACCCTGAGAACACAAATAAATAGGGTTCTCTTGGACATCCCAGCGTGCTTGCCAACCAAAGCTCTCCAGTACTCCAAAACACACTGTAGGGACATCTGCCATCTAGAATATTTCTCCATTATTTATGAATATGCCTTGCTGGAACGTACACTCATGCCAGAAAGATCCCTGCTGTCTAGCACTAATTCCTAAAGGTAGGGGATCTAGTTCATAAGAACACAAAGAAAAAATGTATCATAATCTGGCCAGTATCTTGAATATCAGAGATTAAAAAGGAGTTGGGGAAGGTGGAACATGTCCAGAGGAAAGTAACCAGCATGGAGACCAAGCCTTGTGAGGAAGCAGAGATGGATGTGAATGAGTTTAGCCTGAAAATGAACATAATGATAGGAATTGATATTTTGTAATCAATAATCAATAAAGTTGAACATGCATAAGGGCTGGGTCTTTGCAAAGTTTAAAGCTGCATTTACTGAGAGCTCACAGTGCTGGCAAGATAAGGAGTTAGGTAATTTCCGTAACATATGTGGCGCCCTAACCACAGAGGCCTAACTGCAAGCAGCTTCCTGTAGAAAGGGGAACACTCTTGAGTACATGAAGAGAAGTGTTTTGATAAAGATTGATTAGCTAATATTAATAGAATGCAATCCCACAGAAGCAGCACAGAGATTCTGATTTCATAAAGAAGGTTTGGTTATTCTGTGAAGAGTGAAAGAACTTTGGTTACGTTGCAGAGATTTTAGAAATGTACAAATTTATAAAATAAAAGTATATCAAAGTTGAAGTCGTCTGAGGTACAGAAAAAAGGAACTCCATGGTCAAGAATAAATCAGTTTGAGCTGGTTCCCATAAAAGCGGAATCATCAAAAGATTCTGCATTCGGGGTGTGGTGGTGAAGAAGGTATATAACCAAGTGTTCGGCTCCATTTGGGGGTCCTGACTCTTGGAATCACCATTGATGGTCCCCAGCCTCAGGTCCCTAAATATATCTAGTGCTTTAATTGTCTGTCTGTCTTTTCATGCTCCTGTTGTTGTATTTCTTAATAAACCTCGCTTTTAGCTCTTAAACCAATGCGTGGCAATGCTATTTTAAACCAACTACAATTTTATCAATACTAAAGGGTGACATGGCAGCTCTCTTCGAATAGCTGTATGGTCCATCATGTGGAAGGTGGGAGAAATTTATGTCAGGGCTGGCCACGAGAAAAATCCTTGACTGATGCCTTTATCAGCTGATCTGTTCTACAGTCTTATTCCTGCGTTTGCTGCAACTGTCTTCCATCTTCTCTCACAGAAATTTTACAACCCCCCACTGCCTTCCTGCCCAGGAGAGGTTAGATGGTGCCTTAATCCAGGCCTCCCCTGAAAACCTCCTGACTTATAAACAACTCATTTAAAATATTTAAAATTCTGCTACTCATCTACATATAAAAACACTTCATAAAACTATTTGCTACTTACAATACAGAAACAGAGAGCACAGAATAAAAGCCGTTCAAAACTATGACAGAGCAGAACCAAAAAGATGGACGGGGTGAAATGAGAACAGAGAGAAAAGGGAATTCTCACCAGATCACCTCAGGAAGGAGTAACACAAAGAGGAGAAATGAACAACTCTGCCCTGCCAAGGTTTATAAGATGTGTTCTCTACCTGAACAATTTCCCACATTCCAGGCATTTGGAAGGCTTCTTTCCTGTGACGTCCATGGTTTTCCTAACAACATTTGTGTGGTGATTTAAGCTTTTTTCACACTGCAGACTTTTCAAAGGCTTTTTGAATGTGTGAGTCCTAAGGTGTGTAGGAAGGCAACGACAATGACAGAAATTCGCCTCTCACTCCTGACATTCAAATGTCTTCTCCCCTGTAGGGGTTTTGTGATGGTAAGCAAGCCCTGCCTGGTGATGAAACCTCTTTCCATAATCCAGACAATCAAATGACTTTTCGTCTATGTGCGTCCTGTGATGGATCACAAGACTCCAGGATTGACTGAACCTCTTTCCACACTCCAGACATTCAAATGGCTTCTCACCTGTATGAGTTGTGTAATGGCTAGCAAGGCTTCTAGCTTGAGTAAACCTCTTTCCACACTCTAGACATTCAAATGGCTTCTCACCTGTGTGGGTTCTGTGATGGAGAGTAAGGCTCCAAGTTTGACTGAATCTCTTTCCACACTCCATACATTCAAATGGCTTCTCGCCTGTGTGGGTCCTCTGATGTCTAGCAAGGCTTCCAGATTGACTGAACCTTTTTCCACAGTCCAGACATTCAAATGGTTTCTCCTCTGTGTGAGTTCTGTGATGGTCAACAAGCCTTGTGTGTTGATGGAACCTCTTTCCACACTCCAGACATTCAAATGGTTTCTCGCCTGTGTGGGTTCTGTGATGGTAAAACAGCCCTGCCCATTGATGGAACCTCTTTCCACACTCCAGACATTCAAATGGTTTCTCACCTGTGTGTGTCCTGTGATGGCCAGCAAGGCTTCCAGCTTGACTAAACCTCTTTCCACACTCCGGACATTCAAATGGCTTCTCACCTGTGTGGGTCCTGTGATGGAGAGCAAGGCTTGAAGATTCACTGAACTTCTTTCCACACTCCAGACATTCAAATGGCTTCTCTCCTGTGTGTGTCCTCTGATGGCTAGCAAGTCTTCCAGATTGACTGAACTTCTTTCCACATTCCAGACATTCAAATGGCTTCTCCTGTGTGTGGGTTCTTTGATGGTAAACAAGCCCTGCGTGTTGAAGGAAGCTCTTTCCACAATCCAGACACTGATATGGTTTCTCGCCTGTGTGGGTTCTGTGATGGTAAACAAGCCCTGCCCATTGATGGAACTTCTTTCCACACTCCAGACATTCAAATGGCTTCTCGCCAGTGTGGGTCCTCTGATGGCTAGCAAGGCTTCCAGATTGACTGAACCTCTTTCCACACTCAAAACATTCAAATGGCTTCTTGCCCGTGTGAGTCCTTTGATGGCTAGCAAGTCCATTCTGGTGACTGAATGTCTTTCCACACTCAAGACATTCAAATGGCTTCTCACCTGTGTGGGTCCTCTGATGACCAGCAAGCCCTTTCTGGTGACTGAACCTCTTTCCACATTCCAGACATTGAAATGGCTTCTCGCCTGTGTGGGTCCTGTGATGGCTTATAAGGCTTGCAGATTGACTGAACCTCTTTCCACACTCCTTACATTCAAATGCCTTCTCGCCAGTGTGGGTCCTCTGATGACTAGCAAGGTATTTAGCTTGACTGAACCTCTTTCCACACTCCAGACATTCAAATGGCTTCTCACCAGTGTGGGTTCTGTGATGACTAGCAAGCCTGGCTTGGTGATTGAATCTCTTTCCACAATCCAGACATTCAAATGGCTTCTCACCAGTGTGGGTTCTGTGATGGCTAGCAAGACCTGCTTGGTGAATGAACCTCTTTCCACACTCTAGACATTCAAATGGCTTTTCCCCAATGTGGGTCCTGTGATGTCGAGCAAGGCTGCTCTGGTGCCTGAATCTCTTTCCACACTCATCACATTCAAATGGCTTCTCGCCTGTGTGAGTCCTCTGATGGCTAGCAAGGCTTCTAGAAAGGTTGAAACTCTTTCCACAGTCCAGACATTCAAATTGCTTCTCCCCTGTGTGGGTTCTGCGATGGCTAGCAAGGCTTCCTGACTGACTAAACCTCTTTCCACACTCCAGACATTCAAATGGCTTCTCGCCTGTGTGAGTCCTCTGATGGCTAGCAAGGCTCGAAGAATGACTGAACCTCTTTCCACACTCCAGACATTCAAATGGCTTCTCGCCTGTGTGGGTTGTGTGATGGCTAGCAAGGCTTCCAGCTTGACTAAACTTCTTACCACACTCCAGACATTCAAATGGCTTCTCACCTGTGTGGGTCCTGTGATGGAGAGCCAGGCTCGAAGAATGACTGAACCTCTTTCGACACTCCAGACATTCAAATGGCTTCTCGCCTGTGTGAGACCTGTGATGGAGAGCAAGGCTTGAAGATTCATTGAACCTCTTTCCACACTCCAGACATTCAAATGGCTTCTCGCCTGTGTGGGTCCTCTGATGTCTAGTAAGGCTTCCAGAATGACTGAACCTCTTTCCACAATCCTGACATTCAAATGGCTTCTCGCCTGTGTGGGTTCTCTGATGTCTAGCAAGGATTCCAGATTGACTGAATCTCTTTCCACACTCTGGACATTCAAATGCCTTCTCGCCAGTGTGGGTCCTCTGATGACTAGCAAGGTATTTAGCTTGACTGAACAACTTTCCACACTCCAGACATTCAAATGGCTTCTCACCAGTGTGTGTTCTCCGGTGTATAGTTAGTTCTCTAGAACTACTAAACCTGCTTCCACACTCCATGCATCTCATTGAGTTCTTCCCTTGTTGAATTTTCCTATCGAAATTAATTGTTGATGTGCTACTGAAACATTTTCCAGAATTGGTGTGTTCCTTCCTTTCCTCTCCTTTGGGTGTTTTCTGAATCACTTGGTCTTCCTCCTGACAAGTAATAGATTTGTCCATCATTTTTTGTATCTGTTTTCCTCTAAGCTTCTTCCTTCTGGTTTGATTCACAATACCGTCTTTTGCACGAAACCTTCAACTCTTTTCTCTGGCACTTGATGTCCTCCTTTTTTATTTCTTTACATCATCTTACCTGCTAAAAAGGAGCAAAATATAAGTGACCACGAAAAACAAACTTTAATATCAAGGAACAAACCCAATGAACTGTTAGGTTTTCTGAAGCCTGAAACGCTGACAAGCTGCAACTGAAGGAATCCTGACAACAATTATCTCAGCGGGGAATAATCACATGTGTTGTGTACTTAAGGAGAAATGTTTGAGCCTCTGTTCCTCCTCCTCCTCCTTTCTTTTGTCTTCCTGATACTCTGCTGGGTGGTGTCTATGTTTGTAAGAGAGCTCTATGTTTGTTTTTGGAACTGACTTCAAATAAATCCTGGCTTTTTTAAAAAGAACTGAAATACACGTTTGCAACCCTTTCGCTGTGCATGATTTTTAAACTCTGCAAAGAGGGATGTTCTCAGCAGCCCTGTGGAAGTGTACTGGACCAGAACAGTAAAACCTCATATGAACTGCAGGAGAATTAGACACAGCTCTAGGGTGTTCTCACCTCCATCAACATCAGTGATGAGGCTGATTGTGTCACAGTAAATATGCCGAGGCATCGCTTCTCGGCCTTTTGGCTAAGATCAAGTTTAGTAAATATGCCGAGGAAACCAGGGGATCTGCGTTTCTGGTGGATAAGCTTTTGTATTTTAAAAGAATCCAGGTTTCTGCGCTGCTAATTGATTCAGCAAGGAGCTTGGACTCAGTTTATTTACAAAGTCACAAGTTCAAAGGGGCGGATTACCACATAATATCCTTCTTTAAAGCAACTAACATACATACATCTGACTCTCAGCTAAAACCCACTTTAAGGTTCCACAGATATATGTAACCAATAGCCCCACCCACAATCTTGGTGATGGGCTTAGCTACTTACATTAATAAATATTCATAACCATTAATAAATATTCATAACCATTTACCCTGTTCACCATACCCTCACATAATGTTTTTATATCATTTTGGATCTAACTCACAGAAACTTGCACTGGGTGTTCAAACCTCTTTCATATAAATTTATGGTGCTTATGATTACCTTAAAAGCAACCACTCAGGTAACTTGGCTATTTTGTGGGAACATTGCTCCTTATCAGCAAGAAAAATCAGATGCACGTATATAATTTAAGATACAGAGAGCTTCACAATAATGTATTGGGGCCATTTTGCTTCAAATCGGGAACTGATGTCCAAATGTGGAAGGATGGGAAAAGGAGAAGACCAACCCGCCCCTCCTGCCTCAGAGGAGAAACCAAAGAGATTAAGAGGGAAGACCAGAAACCAAAGGAAAGGGGGAAACCCCTGTTGGAATAATGGGAAAATGGGGGGGGGGAAGGTTGGAGGAGGGGAAGAGAAAGGGCTTGAAATCCACCATGGGAAGTATAGTTAGCACTAAGCAGGTGGTATATAAGAGAGATCGTAGATGCCCTAAGCACATCCAATCTCGCCTGATTTCAGAAGCTAAGCAGGGTCGGCCCTGGTTAGGACTTGGATGGGAGACCACCAGGGAATACCAGGTGCTGTAGGCACCTAGAGTAGGAACTGGAAAACCACTCCAGTATTCCTGCCAAGAAAACTCCATGGACATGGGGTCCCAAAGAGTCGGTCACGACTGTAACATAGAATCACAGAGCTGGAAGAGACCTCAAGGGCATTCCAGTGCAACCCCCTGCCATGCAGGAACCCCCATCACAATATTTCCAACAGATGGCCATCCAGCCTCTGCTTGAAAACCTCCAAAGAAGGAGACTCCACCACCATCCTTTGTGGCAGCATCTTCCACAGCCAAACAGCTCTAACTGTCATGAAGTTCTTCCTAACATTCAAATGGAATCTCTTTTCCTGTAGTTTGAAACCACTGCCCTGGGTCCTAGTGTCTGAAGCCATGGAAAGCAAACCTGTTCCCTCTTCAATATGACATCCTTTCAAATATTTAAGCATAGCTATCATACCCCCTCAGCCTTCTTTTTGAAAGGCTAAACATTCCCAGTTCCCTAAACCGTTCTTCATAAGACATTTCTTCCAGACCTTCAACCATTCTGGTCGCCCTCCTCTGTACCCGCTCGAGGTTGTCAACATCCTGTTTAAATTGAGGTGCACAGAACTGGACACAGTACTCCAGGTGAGGTCTGACCAGAGCAGAATAGAATGATACTACCACTTCCCTTGATCTAGACACTATGGTTCTGTTGATGCAACCAAGAATCGCATTGGCTTTCCTGTCATTTTGCCTCTTGATAAATCTATGGTGAGGCCCCATCTGGAGTCTTGTGTACCGTTCTGGTCACCATACCTCCAGAAGGATATTATGGAAATGGAAAAAGTGCAGAGGAGGGCAACCAGAATGATTAGGGGACTGGAACACTTTCCTTACCATCTGAGGCTGCAACGGCTGGGCCTCTTCACTCTTGAATGACAGCAGCACTAAATTAACCAGGGTAGTAAAAACGGAGATTGTGAGGAGCTCCAGAGGGATCTTTTGATACTGGGGGAGTGGGCAAACCACTGGCAAATGAGCTTCCACATTAGTAAGTGGAGAGTGATGCACACTGGGGCAAAAAAACCCAATTACGTTTATAAACTGATGGGGTCTAAACTCAATGCAATAGACATGGGCACAACCAGAAAAAATGACGTTTTGAGTTTTCGTTTGTCAGAACGGGTCCGTTTCGGGTCGTTTCCATTTGTTGCGAAATTTTTTAAAAATCTGTCGTTTTGTCGGTCGTTTCCACCGCGATTTAGCGCGATTTGACTTCCCAGAGCATAGGGGCGTCCCGCAATCAGGGCCGGCGCTAGGTGTTTTTGCGCCCTAGGCGGCGGGCGGGGCGGGGGGAGGTGCGGGCGGGCGGCGGTGGCGGGGGGCCATGGGTGGGCGGCGACAGCAGCAGGGGGGAGGTGCGAGCGGGCGAGTGGCGGCCACGGGCGGGCGAGTGGGGGGGTGGCAGCGCGGGCCGCAGGCGGGGGGTGGCGCGGGTGGACGGGCGAGTGGGCAGTTAGGATATCACTTAGGATAAAGGTTCTGTTCTTGGCTTGCACCCCAAATATGTGTGTGTGCAAGCAAATTGAAGTTGGGAAAATAGAAAATAAATGGTAGTATATATAATATATTTTTAAAATAAATCCACACTTCCCACTCCCAGTCGAACCTCCCCCTTTATCCAATATCAGAAAAAAATCCTCACAAACTGCCAGAGAAGAAATAAAGAATAAACTGCTATTCCCTTCAGCAGACAAAGCTGCAGGGAATCAAAGAAATTATTTTCTAAATTCAATTCCCTCCCTGCCTGCCTAACTTAAATCCTAAAGCCTCCAGCCTCCCTCCTCAATCTCGATCGGATCACACCAGCACCAGCAGCCAGCCCTCCTCCCTCAACCACATCCATACACCCGACTGCGATTTCTGGAAGGTGCCTCGGCTTTTTATGCCCTCCGAGACATCCAGAAGTGTCAGTCAAAAACCTGGCGATGCCATTGGTGGAATGGTTCAAAAAAATTGCATGGTCCCATCCCTCGCCCAGCCCAAATGGGCAGGTCTAAAAAAATAAAAAATAAAATAAAATAAAATAAAATCAATATGACGTTTTATTGCTATAAAAACCCACTGCTGCTACTATTAAAATTCAGGCATTTAAAATAAATAAATTTCACATGTTTCTGTGGTGATTTGGTGTGTTTTTTGACCACGATTTCAAAAATAAAATTACGGTCTCCATTTTGGATTCCCCCCCCACCGCATGGCATGGCGAGACGACGAGGATGACCCCCCCCCAGCCTGGTGCAAGCAGCCCAGGACAGGAGAAGAGGGGGGGAAAGGCCGGGGACCCCCAGAAACCACCCCTCTGGTAGGTGGCAAAGCCTCAGGCAGGCATATTTTCGCCTGCTTTTTTGGCCAGGAGTCGGGTTTTTTAAAAAAAACTTTTAAAAACTTTTTCTGTGCTTCGCATTGCGTGATCGCCGCGATGCCACAAACGAAAACGAAAAACCCAACCAAATTTTTCTTTTTTCGGTTCGAGTTCGAGTTCTGACGGCTTAATTATCGTTACTGTTTCTGTTACGTAATGGAAACGAAAAACGGAAACGGAAACGGAAATTTCGCCGAGTCGTGCCCATGTCTACTCTGCAACAAACCAGGAAAGGGACCTTGGTGTCCTGGTGGACAGCTCAATAAAGGTGTCAACCCAGTGTGCCACAACAGTGAAAAAAGCCAACTCAATCCTAGGGATCATTAGCAAGGGTATAGAAAATAAGTCAGCAAGTTTCCTTTTGCCTCTTTATAAATCTATGGTGAGGCCCCATCTGGAGTGTTGTGCACCGTTCTGGTCACCATACCTCCAGAAGGATATTATGGAAATGGAAAAAGTGCAGAGGAGGGCAACCAGAATGATTAGGGGACTGGAACACCTTCCTTACCATCTGAGACTGCAACGGCTGGGCCTCTTCACTCTTGAACGACGGCAACACTAAATTAACCAGGGTAGTAAAAATGGAGAGAGATTGTGAGGAGCTCCAGAGAGATCTCTTGACACTGGAGGGGGGGGGCAGTGGCAAATGAGCTTCAACATTAGTAAGTGCAGAGTGATGCATATTGGGGCAAAAACCCCAACTACGTTTAGGACTAGGGATAGAAGAGATAGGATTTTAGAACTTCTCTGAGGAAAATTAAGTGTCGAGTGTCTATAAACTAAAGATCAGGGTGTGCAAGCAACCTATTTCGTATTTAACTTAAGCTTAGGGTATTCGAGCTATATTCTTCTTTGTGTTTCTACCTAAACAATTCACTTTTTATGCTTTTAATTTTTTTGTTATAAACTTCTATTCAATAAACCACATTCCACCTCAGTGGTATATACAAAATAAGGAACAAGTGGACTCACCGGGCATCTAAGCAGCTACCTGGGAGATTCTGTTCTTCACCCAAGTTCTGAAGGAACAGGCTTTTCCTCTTACGCCAGCCAAGAGATGAGGTCAGCTGTGGAGTCACGTTTATTTTTCCTTTTGGAAATGGGAAGAAAAGAACTCTAACTTGTGGAGCACTGCAGAAATACTCAGGAATTGCAAACTAGCCTGTTTCTGTTACCACTCACTAACGTAATTTAGAATTAGTGTTTTTCCTCTAGGCTATAAAGAAACTGTAAATTCTAAGGTGTTAGTGAACTTCCATTTTAGATTTACAGTGGTACAGAGCCCCATGGCGCAGAGGTTAAATGCCTGTACTGCAGGTAAAACTGTGCTCACGACCTGGGTTCAATCCCTGGTAGCAGGCTCAAGATTCACTCAGCCTTCCATCCTTCTGAGGTCGGTAAAATGAGTACCCAGCTTGCTGGGGGGGGGCAATGTGTAGCCTGCACACTGTACTTAAAAACTGTAAACCGCCCAGAGACTATTTGTAGTGGTATGGGGTGGTATATAAGCAGAACACTTTGCTTTGGTACCCTGACTTAAGAGACGCTTGACTTAAGAGCCATTTGACTTAAGAATGGAAAACTGTTGGCATTTTAACTGCCGCCTTACAAATTTTAGATATGGTCTGATCAACATACATTTTTATTTTTTAACTTATTTTTTTATTTTTTAGATAGGTACCCTGACTTAAGAGTAGTTCGACTTAAGAGTATGTATTTGGAACTGATTAAATTCGTAAGTCGAGATACCACTGTATAATCTTTAAAGAATGTAAATATAGCCAGAGCGCGCCAGCAAGTGAACTCTGATTGGACTGAGAAGACATGTGACTGCCTTCCCCAGGCTGTGAGCTGTTGGAGCTGCAGAAGGTGAAGAGAGATTTTTTCCCCATCGGAATAGTTCTGCCTGGTATTTCTCCTCAGACACTAGAAATATAGAAGTAGGGAGAGGCTTAGCCTCTTAATAGAACATATGTAACTAAGGAGGGAAACATCTTTATTATTTTTAAGTTAGAGAAATATGTCTGTGAAATCTGGAAGTTGAGTCATGGCGACTGGACTTCTTTTTTCTTGAGAGATGATAGAATGGGGGAAAAAAGATGTCCAGTAGGCACGACTCAACTTCCAAATAAACTCACCTGGATGACTGAGAATCTTCACAAATATTTCTGTGAAATCTTTGTAGTTCAAGCATGTCCAAACGTCGGCCCTCCCGATGTTTTGGACCACAACTCCCAGAATTCTAAGCATAGATTCCCAATAACAAAGGACCGTGGGAGTTGTGGTCCAAAACATCTGGAGGGCCGAAGTTTGGACATGCCTGTTGTAGTTCATTGAATGCCTTAATTAATATTCAAGCCAAGGTGCCTGTTGCCTGTTTGATAACTGTTTGGGTAAGTGAGATTTTTTTTCTTCACAGCTAGGCTGGAGGAGGTGAAAGACCTCACTCTGTTCTTAGGGTAATTAACTCCTCCAGATAGTAGTTCTGGGTAGAGGAGAAAAAAAAACTGTTATGAAAATTCTGTACAACCACCTCTAGCATGTATGCTTCAAAAGGCAAGGGAGATAGAACCAGACAAGTAAAACATGGCAAGGCCACCATGAGCCAGATATTAGGCAAGTAATAGCAGCACAGAAGCTCATGAACCGTTGTTCATGAACGGAGGGACTGATCAAGCAGCAAATACTTGTGAGTTCTGGCATGTGACGGAGTGAAAAATTCACACTGCCTTCTTCTAGGACAGGGAGGGCAGGAGAACTGATTTTTGCCCTATAAACCAAAAATCTGCAAATCTGGCACTCCCAAATTTTTTTTGTTATACACTTCTATTCAATAAACCACAATCCACTTCAGTGTTATATACAAAACAAGAATCAAGTGGATTCACCGGGCATCTAAGCAGGTACCTGGGAGATTCTGTTTTTCATCCAAGTTCTGAAGGAACAGGCTTTTTCTCTTACACCAGCGAAGAAATGAGGTCTGGTGTGGAGTCACTTTTGTTTTTTCTTTTTGGAAATGGAAAGAAAACAGCTGTTACTTGTGGAGCACTTTACAAATACTCAGGAATTTCAAACCGCTTTGTATGTGATGACAACTTATTGCATTCTGGCTGCTGAATAGTTTGTTTAAATTTTTTTTCTCTGCCAACCCAAGATAACTGAATCAGTGATTAGTGATTCAGTGGATACGAGGGTCCTGCTTGACATATATATATACCCTTATACTGCTCTTATGTTCTCTTGGACGCCAGAGGGTCCTCTCTCATAAGGCATGCTATGAAGGAGGAGCCCAATCAGGGAAGGAGCCCTAAATCCTAAAATGATGAACCAAAAAAAAAAGAAGAGGAGGAGGAGGAGGAGGAGGAGGAGGAGGACCTGACACACACATTGGCCAGTGAACTGCCTATGAAGAGTCCGGGGGGGGGGGCTGCATTCTCCCATTCCTGAGCAGCCAATGCACAGAGAAATAATATGATACTGAAAAAGATAACTAATCAGACTACCAACACGGACAGGCTTCATTTGTCTCCTCCTCCTCTTCATCATCATCATCATCATCACCATCATCATCATCGTGCGCCCCCCCCCCCCAGATTTATGGCCACCCTTTCCCAGGGCTATCCAGGTAGAGCCAGTCCTCAGAATTGGTCTCCCATTTCCTTCCTCTCTAAGGGAGCATCCTGGGACTGTGCAGCTCGCCCAAGGCGACCCAGGCTGACTCTCCTCCCAAGGAGACAAACTCAGCCTCTGCATCCAGATGTTGCCCCCAGAGGTGAAGGGCTAGGGGGAAGCTGTCTGCAGAGAGGGTGCGGCATGTCCCCTTAAAATCTGAATTTATGGGGCGGGGAAATGTTGCCAATGTTATTAGGGGAAGCCCGGTTATGGTGCAATCTGGTCTTCCCTCCCTCCCTCCCTCCCTGGCCCCTCCCCACCCCCGAGCGCCCTCCTCCCTCTCCTCCCTCCTCCCCCCAACCCCAAGCCGCCCTGGGGAGACCTTGTTGCCTCCATTCCCCCTCCCACTCCCACCCCATAATCTCCCTCCTCGGCAGCGTTTCCCCTCCCAGGGGAAGCTGCCACTCTCACCCGGGGCTCCCCCTCCAGCCACGGTGGCCGCTGCAGACGGGCGGCAGATCCTCCTGCAACCTCCGCCGCAGGGAAAGGGGCAGAAGGGGAGGGAGGGGCAGAAGGGGATGGCCTCCTAGAGGGGACCCCAAAGCGCCTTTCCCTCCTTCCTCTCTAGGACCGTGAGACGGTCTCCTTAACCCTTGGAGGGGAAGGGAGGAGACGGGCTCTCTGCGATCCTTGAATTGCTCAGCCTTCTGGGCTAGGGGTGGGTGGGAGGAGGCAAGGATGATGGGAGAGGGATCCAGGGTGTCCCTGGGGGTGACGTTGGCTTTTCCTCAGCCCTGCCCCCCCACCAGGCTGCGGCCATCCACCAAGGAATCCCCTAACCAGGATGGTGCAGCCGAAGGTCTCAATAGTGCAGTGGTGGCGAACCTTTGGCACTCCAGATTTTTTGGACTACAACTCCCACAGTCCTTTGTCATTGGCAACAGAGGCTTGGAATTCTGGGAGTTGCGGTCCAAAACATCTGGCGTGCTGAAGGTTCGCCACCACTGCAACAGTGTCTCTAAGCTCAGTGGTTCCCCAGATGTTCCTGGACTGCAACTCCCAGAAATCCTGGCCAGCTCTGCTAGTGATGAAGACTTCTGGGAGTTGCAGTCCAGCAACATCCACCGGTTGGGAACCACTGCGAGTCTAGCGAATTCAGCCTCGATGGTCGGAATATAATCTTGCAAGAGAGGCTCAGTTTCCACAGGGGGCTTTAGGAGAAGGGGAGCTGAGTTTAGGCAAGTGCTGGTAACAGGGAGGGCGGTCTCTCAAGACAGACATTTGCTCTATCTTGCATTCAAAGTCCCTCCATCGCCTTTTGCTCCAGCTGTCTCATGATAACGTGCAGCACATGAACCATGCATGATGCGAATGTCTTATGAGGAGCGGCTTAGGGAGCTGGGAATGTTTAGCCTTACAAAAAGAAGACAGAGAGGGGATATGATACCTATGTTTAAATGTATGAAGGGATGTCACATTGAAGAAGGGACTGGTTTGTTTTCCATGGCTTCAGAGACTAGGACTCGGGGCAGTGGTTTCAAACTACAGGAAAAGAGAATCCATTTGAACATTAGGAAGAACTTCATGGCGGTGAGTTCAGCAGTGGAAGATGCTGCCCCAAAGGAGGGTGGTGGGGTCTCCTTCTTTGGAGGTTTTTAAGCAGAGGCTGGATGGCCATCTTTCGGGAGTCCTGTGATGGGGGTTCCTGCATGGCAGGGGGTTGGACTAGATGGCTCTTCCAACTTTATGATTCTATGATTCTAAGGGGAGTGTTATCAGGAGACAGATATCTAGTCTTGTGTGCTCCCGGATGCATTTGGAAGCCCCCCCCCCCCAGTGAACTCCTGGGCTTCCACATCCGGCAAGCAGAAGGGCCAGCCTTTTGCCACTGTGTCTAGTAGTTTAGACACTTGGGCAACCGGCCTCTGACAGGTCCCCATCTGTTGTGTCAGAGCTGCGAGTGAGATTCCCTCCCTTGAATGTACAGAGCCTCATACAGAGGGCATGCCAAAACAGAAATATTTGGGATCCAAATTTTAGGGACACCCGCCATCCCTAGGAATGTGCATCATTCCCATTTGTTATCAGGAAGGGGGAACTTGGCATATCATACTCTTCCCATCATGGGTAAGCTGTCGGCCCTTTAGAAATCAAAATACAGTGGTACCTTGTATAAAGGAATTAATTTGTTCCAAGTGAAATTCTGTTAAGCAAATTTTCCTTAATACAAATTCCCCATAGGAATGGATAGAAAACGGAGTAATCCCTCATCGCGACCATTTTTATGTTGTACGGATTCGCCCCATAGGTGATTCTGTTAAGCAAGTTTCCCCTATCTCCGGAATTTTTTATGTTGTACAGATTTTATGTTATACAAACCGTTTGTTATATAACGGTCTACTGTATAATTTACATTAAAAAGGTCACATACAGTGACCATCTGGGATGTTCCTCCCGTTCAGCATTCAAGGGCCAAGGCTTTTTCAGTAGCAAGAAACGCTGCTCCAGAATCGGTGGATATTTTCATAACCACTGGATTTTGCCACTGAGTAATAGCTTAAAATGCTAAACCTGAACTGTCATCTTATGAACGGGGATATTTCATCTGCTTTATCAGCCTCATTCATGTAGCAGTTTCCAAGATGAAGGGACTCAAACCAGGAGCTGCATTTAAGAACATACTGCTTTAATAAGAAAATTTAGATGCAGAAAATGTAGGGTATGAAAACAGTGTTTCCCTTCTCGCATTATGACTAAATACAATTTAAGGTGTCTTTGTCAATTCCCCATGTTACATTAAAACTCCCCAGTAAGGGAGTAAGGATTTGATGAGAAAGTTTCTTTTCCATTGAACTTGGTTCAAAAGGATCTATGATTCTATGAAATCTGGTCACAAGCATCATGGACGTTACAGAGAGAGAAAATGAAAAGAACTGATTGTATATTACTGATGGGATATTTCTGAACATTCTTTATCTAAGGAATTATGTCTACAGTATTTTAATTGCAACTTTCTAATTTATCATTGTCTCATAGTAACAACGTTGGATCGACTTGTGTTTATAGTTCATACTAAATAAGGTTGTCTTGTTTGCATTAATTTACTTTCTTCCCACAATTTTCCTTTAAAAGCACGTTAAATCCAAGCGATACTGCGACACACAGACACCTTATAAAGCATATGTGTTGGTCAATGGCAAAGCTGGAGAATCTAAATTGGTATTACAGTACAGTGATCCCCGGCCTATTGCGGGGGTTAGGGACCTGACCCGACCCGCGATAACTGAAAATCTGCGATATGCAGATGTAGGTCGAGTCAGGCCTGAGGGACCCTAGCTGGGGGCTCTTGTGCTTACACCCAGGCTGGCCCTACCCCGAATGGGCTGTGAAAGCCTTACACGGCCTTCGGAAGGCCCTGTGAACCGAAAGTGACTTCTGGTAAACCAGAAATCATTTCTGAGGCCTCTGACAGGGCGAAAAGGCTCTCGGAGGCCTCAGAAATTATTTTCAGCGATCCAGAAGTCACTTCCGGTTCGCAGGGAGGCCCTTTTGGGGCCTTCCGAAGGCCCAGGAACGCCCTCACAGGCCTGTTCGGAGGAGCTCCAGTCCTGGGGTAAATATGGGAGGCTTGAAAGAGGACTTTCCCCACTTACCCTAGGGGGCCTTTTTTAATATACTGCAATCCTGCGATATAGCGGGACCGCAGTATATGAACTGCGAAAGGGCAGGGGACCACTGTATAGGTATTAGTGTGAGATCTGAGTTTGGCATTTCCTAAGCTAGATCTCAAAGGAGAGGGCTGTTAATTGGGGCCTACACATATGGCACACAGGGTACATTGGACAGGAAGCCTGTGGATATAAGGGCTGAACTGGTTTCCAGACATATAGGATGGTTTGCATTCTACACAGCAGGACCGCTTGTGGCTAGTTCTCGTTTGCAACAAAGGGCTGAAGATTCATTCCAGCCTGGATGTTTGCATGATAGAATGAAAAGAAAATGATACCATGGTTGTTTGTAATAACAAGGCCATGGTCGAATTGGAGAACAAGGGAGCAGTATGGACAGACTACAAGGTCAAGTACTTTCAGTTGCTTCTGGTGCAGAGTGTACCCTGATAAGATGCCTCAGGACAAAGGAAAGCTTGACTTTCTGGGAATAAAAAAAATGGAGGAATGCATTTTGACTCCCAACTTGCTATTTACCAACACAGAACTAAGTCTTTTTTTTTGCATTTATTTATAGTTTTCAAACAAAAGAATTATAATGTGAAAAGGAGAAAAAAAACATGGAATTATCAAACAATCCCATTAATCCCCTGAAACCCGTCTGCCTGTTTCATTTAAATCATTTCAAATTCTGCTGCACATCTACATATCAAAACACTTCGTAAAGTGTTTGCTACATATAAAAAACAGAAACAGAGAGTGCAGAATAAAAGCCATTCACAACCATTTCAGAGGGCAAACAAAAAGATGTGAGGGGATGAAATTTATTTATTTGAAATGAGAACAGAGAGAAAAGGTAATACTCCCCAGATTACATCAGGAAGGAGCAACACTACAAGGAGAAAGGAAGGCTTCTGCCCTGCCAGGGTTTAGAAGAGATTTTCCTCACACTTCAGGCATTTTGAAAACTTCTTTCCTGTGATGTCCATATTTTGTCTAACAAGGTTTGGGTGGTGATTGAGGTGTTTTGATCCTCAGTCATTAAAATGATATCTCAACTGTGTGGGTTCTGTGATGGTAAACAAGCCCTGCCTGTTGATGGGACCTCTTTCCACGCTCCAGACATTCAAATGGCTTCTCGCCTGTGTGGCTCCTGTGATGTTTAGCAAGCACTGTCTTCCGTGTAAACCTCTTTCCACACTCATTCAAATGGTTTATCACCTGTATGGGTCCTGTGATGCCGAACCAGGTTTCCATGATGACTGAACCTCTTTCCACCCTCAAGACATTCAAATGGCTTCTCGCCTGTGTGGGTCCTGTGATGGCTAGCAAGTCTTGTTTGGTGACTGATTTTCTTTCCACACTCGTGACATTCAAACGACTTCTCTCCTGTGTGCATGCTGTGATGGTTAGCAAAGCTTCTAGAATGACTGAACCTCTTTCCACACTCCAGACATTCAAATGGTTTCTCGCCTGCATGGGTCCTGTGATGGCTAGCAAGGATTCCAGACTGACTGAATATTTTTCCACCTTCCAGACATTCAAATGGCTTCTCACTAGTCTGTGTTCTCGGGTGTATAGTTGGTTCTCTAGAACAACTCAACCTCTTCCCACACTCTAGGCCAGGGGTCCTCAACCTAAGGCCCTGGGGCCGGATGCGCCCCCCCAGGGTCCTGAATCCGGCCCCTGGGACCAATTGCAACCCCCCTACCTACTCCCTGTTTTGTGAGCAAGCCGGCCTCCGCAGCTGCTTTTGGACTGTGATCCGGCCCCCAGTGGTGTCTGGGTGGTGGTGGACCGGCCCACTGTTTGAAAACTTTGAGGACCCCTGCTCTAGGCATCTCAATGACCTTTTCCCTTGGTGAATTTTCTTATGGAAACAAAGTGTCAATGTGGTAGTAAAAGATTTTCCACCTTTGGTTTGCTCATTCCTTTCCTCTCCTTTGGGTGTTTTCTGAGCCACTTGATCTTCCTCCTGATAAGTTACAGTATAGATTTGTCCATCTTTTCATCTACCTGTTTTCCTCTAAGTTTCTTCCTTCTGGTTTGATTCTCAACATGCTCTTTGGCATCGGAACATTCAATCCTTTTTGCAGGCTCTTGATGTCCTCCTTTTTTATTTCTTATCTGCATCATCTCACCTGCTAAAAAGATGAAAAATATATGTGAGCACGAAAAACAAAATTTCATATCAAGGAACAAGCTACACCCACATCCCCTTACTGGATGACATAGCACTTAACCAGGGGATTCCATGAACACAGGATTTTACCCAAGGTATGCTTGAGAGACAGAGCTGTCTGGGGCCATTACAATCTCTTCTCTAAAGGCCATGATGGCGAACCTTCAGAACTCCAGAGGTTTTGGACCACAACCCCCACAGCCCTTTGTCATTGGCAATACAGGCTTGGAATTTTGGGAGTTGTGGTCCAAAACATCTGGAGTGGCTACGGTTTACCACCACTGCCTTAAGGGTTAGGGTTAGGGTTAGGATGTGTTCAGTCATTCATAGAATCATAGAACGGCCAGAGGGCACACGGCCAGAGGGCATAGAGATTGCTTCCTGTTTTTGCAGGAGGTAAGGGGCGGAGTTTTATCTTTAAATAGCTGCTCCCAGCAGCCTCTCAGTCCTTTTCTTGCAGAGCAGCAAAGAGGAAGGAGGTGGTGAGGAGAACCACACGGCTATAGAGGAAGCACACGGCCAGAGGGCATAGAGATTGCTTCCTGTTTTTGCAGGAGGTAAGGGGCGGAGTTTTATCTTTAAATAGCTGCTCCCAGCAGCCTCTCAGTCCTTTTCTTGCAGAGCAGCAAAGAGGAAGGAGGTGGTGAGGAGAACCACACGGCTATAGAGGAAGCACACGGCCAGAGGGCATAGAGATTGCTTCCTGTTTTTGCAGGAGGTAAGGGGCGGAGTTTTATCTTTAAATAGCTGCTCCCAGCAGCCTCTCAGTCCTTTTCTTGCAGAGCAGCAAAGAGGAAGGAGGTGGTGAGGAGAACCACACGGCTATAGAGGAAGCACACGGCCAGAGGGCATAGAGATTGCTTCCTGTTTTTGCAGGAGGTAAGGGGCGGAGTTTTATCTTTAAATAGCTGCTCCCAGCAGCCTCTCAGTCCTTTTCTTGCAGAGCAGCAAAGAGGAAGGAGGTGGTGAGGAGAACCACACGGCTATAGAGGAAGCACACGGCCAGAGGGCATAGAGATTGCTTCCTGTTTTTGCAGGAGGTAAGGGGCGGAGTTTTATCTTTAAATAGCTGCTCCCAGCAGCCTCTCAGTCCTTTTCTTGCAGAGCAGCAAAGAGGAAGGAGGTGGTGAGGAGAACCACACGGCTATAGAAGAAGCACACGGCCAGAGGGCATAGAGATTGCTTCCTGTTTTTGCAGGAGGTAAGGGGCGGAGTTTTATCTTTAAATAGCTGCTCCCAGCAGCACACGCCTAACGCCGCGTGCAAACTAAAAACAAAAACAAAAACTGAGTATATTTGAGTTCCCAAGCCAAGCTACTCCTGAGGAGATCCTACACACATTAGCAAGTTAGCACTGGAAACTTCCTGACGTGCTTGCACTTGGTGTAGAGGTGCTTTAGCGGCCCCTACACTGTTAGATTTTGAATAAACAACAAAAGAAGTAAAGAGTCTTACTAGATAAAAAAAATTAGTGTAAGTTTACATTTTTGAGACCTTGAATACATTTTATTGCACTCGTTAAAATGGAGTTGGAGGGAGCAGCTGTAGTTACCTGCAGTACTTGTGCCATGTTTGTCATCTTGACAGAGCGTGTGCAGAACTACATCTGCTGCAAGTGCAAGCTGGTTGCGCTATTGGAAGAGAAGGTCCAGCAGCTAGAGGCTCGCATATCAGACCAGCAACATATTAAGGAGCTTGAGCGGTTCTTGGACAGAGCGGAACGGACTATCCAGGTCCAAGAAGAGACAGGGCACACTTCTGAGGATGAAGTCACTTCCCCAACTCAGGAGGTAGATGGGTGGAGGAATGTGACTCAAAGGAGTAGAAGGCCAAGGGATCGCTCAGAGAGTCTCATATTGCACAATCAGTTTGAGGCTCTTTCCCTCAGCACACCTCATGAGGCACACACAGCGGAAGATTTGGTTTCACCGGAGGATCTCTCCCTCATCACTATTGATGAGATACAAGATCAGGTACATGTAGATGAGCAGGCTGCAGGAGAGAAGCTTCTTGTACTAGGGGATTCTATCATTAGAAATACAGAGGGATGGATTTGTGACGAGCATGATACCCGTATGGTCACTTGCCTGCCAGATGCAAAGGTTGCAGACATCACGAGAAATCTAGATAGCTTGTTAGAGAGAACCGGGAAGGAGCCAGTGGTCATGGTACACGTTGGTACCAATGATGTCGGGAAGGCCAAGCGGTCAGTCTTGGAAGCCAAATTCAGGTTGTTAGGTAGAAGATTGAAGTCCCGGGCTTCCAAGGTAGCATTTTCAGAAGTGCTACCTGTTCCTCGTGCAGGACCTGCAAGGCAGGCAGAACTCAGAAGCCTCAATGCGTGGATGAGGCGATGGTGTTGAGAGGAGGGCTTTAGATTTGTCAGGAACTAGAGAACATTTTGGGACAAGCCAAACCTGTACAGGAGGGAAAAAGAACAAGGCAGCAGCTGTTGTTGCGGGACCCACTGTACAGGTGCTTCTATGCCAATGCTCGAAGCCTCCGAGCAAAGATGGGAGAACTTGAACATTTGGCAGCTAGGGATAACATAGATATAATAGCCATAACAGAAACCTGGTGGAATGAGGAGAACCAGTGGGATACAGCAATCCTAGGCTATAAACTCTATAGAAGGGATAGAGAGGGGCGGGTTGGAGGAGGAGTGGCCATCTATGTCAAAGAAGGGGTAAAATCCAGCAGAATGGAGATGGACAGAGGGTCTGACTCCACCATAGAATCATTTTGGGTTAAACTACCAGGTCCAAGGAGTGATGTGATAGTTGGAGTATTCTATTGTCCACCAGATCAAAAACTTGAGGGGGACCTTGAAATGAGGAGAGAAATCATGGAGGTGGCTAAGAGGGATAGGATAGTAATCATGGGGGACTTCAATTATCCCCACATTGACTGGGTCAATGCGAGCTCCGGGCAAGAAAGAGAAACTGGGTTTCTCGACTTGCAGAATGACTGTGCCTTAGAGCAACTTGTCATGGAGCCCACCCGAGAACAGGCAACTCTGGATCTAATACTGTGCGATACTCAGGACCTGATCAGGGATGTGAATGTCACTGAGCCTCTGGGGATCAGTGACCATGCTGCAATTTCCTTTGCCATGCATGTTGGAGGAAGAGTGTCAACCAAATTAGACATAAAAACCCTTGATTTTCGAAGGGCAAACTTCCCTCAGATGAGGAAACTAGTTAGAGAGAAATTGAAGCGGAAGGTTAGAAGAATCCAATCTCTTCAGAGTGCATGGAGCCTCTTTAAAACAACAATAATAGAGGCCCAGCACAAGTGCATACCACAAAGAAAGAAGAGCTCATTTAAGTCCAAGAGGACACCGGCATGGTTAACGAGTGGAGTTAGAGAGGCTCTTAAGCACAAGGAGAGGTCTTTCTGTAAATGGAAATCCTCCCCAAATGAGGAAAATAAAAAGGAACACAAACTCTGGCAAAAGAAATGTAAGAAGATGATAAGGGAGGCAAAGAAAGATTTTGAGGAACGCATGGCTAGCAATATAAAGGGTAATAATAAAAGCTTCTTTAAATATGTTAGAAGTAGAAAACCTGCCAGAGAACCAGTTGGCCCTCTGGATGGTGAGGGAGGAAAAGGGGAGGTTAAGGAGGACTTGGACATTGCAGAGAAATTGAACGAGTTCTTTGCATCTGTCTTCACGACAGAGGACCTTGAGCGGATTCCGCTGCCTGAGCCGCCCCTCTTGACTAAAGAATTAAATCAAATACAGGTTAAAAGAGAGGAGGTTTTAGGATTAATTGATAAATTGAGGATTAACAGGTCACCGGGCCCAGATGGCATCCACCCAATGGTTATTAGGGAACTGAGAAATGAAATTGCAGATCTCTTAACGGTTATATGCAACTTGTCTATTAAAACGGCCACAGTGCCGGAGGACTGGAGGATAGCAGATGTCACACCAATTTTTTAAAAAGGAAGGAGGGGGGACCCGGGAACCTACAGGCCAGTTAGCCTTACATCTGTCCCAGGGAAGATGGTGGAAAGCCTCATCCAAGAGAAAATCTTAAAACACATAAAAGAACAAACCTTGCTGAGAGAAAATCAGCATGGCTTCTGTAAGGGTAAATCTTGTCTGACAAACCTTTTAGAATTTTTTGAAAACGTCAACAGGCACATGGATTTGGGTGAACCGGTGGATATAGTCTATCTGGATTTTCAGAAGGCTTTTGACACAGTCCCTCACCAAAGGCTGCTGAGAAAATTGCACAGTCAGGGGATAAGAGGGCAGGTCCTCTTATGGATTGAGAACTGGTTGAGATCCCGGAAACAAAGAGTAGGTGTCAATGGGAAATTTTCACAATGGAGAGAGGTGAAAAGCGGTGTGCCCCAGGGCTCTGTCCTGGGACCGGTGCTTTTCAATCTGTTCATAAATGACCTGGAGACAGGGATAAACAGTGAGGTGGCCAAGTTTGCCAATGACACAAAACTTTTCCGTGTGGTAAAAACCACAGAAGATTGTGAAGAGCTCCAGAAGGATCTCTCCAAACTGGGGGAATGGGCTGAGAAATGGCAAATGTGTTTTAATGTAACCAAATGTAAAGTAATGCATATTGGGGCAAAAAATCCAAACTTCATCTATCAACTCATGGGCTCTGAGTTATCCGTGACGGATCAGGAAAGAGATCTTGGTGTGTTGGTGGACAGCTCCATGAAGGTGTCTCCCCAATGTGTGGCAGCGGTGAAGAAGGCCAATTCCATGCTAGGGATTATCAAAAAGGGGATTGAAAATAAAACAGCGAACATTATAATGCCTTTATACAGAACAATAGTAAGGCCCCACCTGGAGTATTGTGTACAATTCTGGTCACCGCATCTCAAGAAAGACATAGTGGAACTGGAAAAGGTGCAGAAGAGAGCGACTAAAATGATTACTGGGCTGGGGCACCTCCCTTATGAAGAAAGGCTAAAACATTTGGGCCTCTTTAGTCTGGAAAAAAGGCGCTTGAGGGGGGATATGATTGAGACATACAAAATAATGCAGGATATGAGTAAAGTGGATAGAGGGAAGCTCTTCTCCCTCTCCCAAAGTGCCAGAACTAGGGGACATACACTCAAATTGAGGGGTGGGAGAGTAAGAACTGACAAAAGAAAATATTTTTTCACCCAGCGCGTTGTAAGTCTATGGAACTCCCTGCCACAGGATGTGGTGATGGCATCTGGCCTGGATGCCTTCAAAAGGGGATTGGACAGATTCCTGGAGGAAAAGTCCATCACAGGTTACAAACCATGATGGAGATGTATAATCTCCAGGCTTTAAACCAGGGTACTTCAAGGGCCAGATGCAGGGGAGTGGTATCAGGAGACAGATATTTAGTCTCATGCGCTCCCAAACGCATCTGGTGGACCCGCTGTGAGATACAGGAAGCTGGACTAGATGGGCCTTTGGCCTGATCCAGCATGGCTCTTATGTTCTTATGTTGTAACCATAGAATCATAGACTTGGAAGATACCTCAAGGGCCATCTAGTCCAACCCCCTGCCATGCAGGAACCCCCATCACAGGATGCCTGACAGATGGCCATGGACTCGCGACAGATGGCCATTCAACAATATTCCTGTCCGGGTCTCCTTGGATCTGAGCCAAAAAGGCTCAGATGGTGTCTTATGGCTACTTGTAACAGTGGGGAGGGGAGATGCCAACATGCTTGGGGTAATTAGTAGGTATTTTATAGGTAACAGGGAGAGCTCTGTCTGGGCTGTTTACATTAATTCCATTATTATGAGGCTTACAGATTACAAGTCTTACCTACTGTTGGAGTCATTTAGTTACAAACTTTTTACATAAAAGTCATAGAGTGTGTCTCTGGTTTCCTCTTATCTTCTGCATGTCTTTCTCTCTCAGCAATTCTGACAGGATGTCCATCTCTGCTGTTTCAATACATTTTCCCAAAAAGTTCTTTCTGATCAGGTATTTCTGCCGTCTTCCAGTATCTGGCAAATAAAGGCCTTGATATAGCTATCACATTCATCAATAAATGTTTCACCTTAAGATTCTTAATTTCTAGCATGATATTTAACAAATAGTATTTCAGGTTTAAACGGGATAATACATATCAGCATTTTTGGCAACATCTCATGCACCATTCTCCAATATCTCTTTACCTCCTCACATGTCCAAAGAAGGATAAAAAGTCCCTTCTTTGCCTTGACATTTCTATCATCTGTACGATACAGTTCCATACATTTTGGTTTGTTTTTGTGGTCTCATATACCATCTATAAAACATTTTATAGACATTTTCATTCAAGCTCACAGCTTTTCTGTATTTTCTATTACTTTCCCATAGCTGAGACCAAAATGCATTAAATCGATATTATACCCAATGTCCATACAATCCTTCACAATTTCATCCTAAGTCTTAAACACCAGCCTATGTCGATGCATTTTCTTTATCAGTTTTCCCTCACATTCTAATAACAACACATCAAATTCTGTGTGTGTGTGTGGGGGGGGGTTGTTCATAAAAACCTTCTTTTTTTACTTCTGATAAACCTTGAGTCCAACGGTAACCTTGTCCATCAGTCTAAGGTCACATTTTGATTTTTAAATTCAGTCTCTGTCTTTAATTCCCACCCATTCCTGAATACATCTTGATATCTCATCAGCTTATGAGCAGTCATCAGCTTGGGTTATGCGTGTCATTCCCAAAAGCTTTATGCCTCCCCCTTTCCAATCGCCATCCGCAGAATTGCTTACTGGGCAAGGACTCAACACTAAGAAGTGGGTCCTTCCAGCCCTGATTCCTGCTACTTTGTGGTAAGGTTACTCTCCTGTAAGCCTCCTTCTCTGGGCATTTCTTCCGATGCTCTCTGGATCGGTGGAGTCTCTGCAGTAACTTCTTAAAGGGAGTGACTTTAAGGTGTCATCGTAAGGCCACCTTCCTTTCCTCCTCTGAACACCTCAATGTCACTAGAAGTACAGGGAGGTGGTGGCAGTGGACTCCGTAGTGGAATCTGCCAAACTCCAGGAACAACAGGGACCAGAGTCCATGGGTGCACGTGGCAAGGGGGCTGGTTGAGGAATGAGGAGCGCTGGGGCCAGGGATCAGTGGTTGGCAGTGGGATTCGGACAGGACCAACATCTAGATCAGTGGTTCTCAACCTGTGGGTCCCCAAATGTTCCTGAACTGCAACTCCCAGAAACCCCTTTCTAGCACAGCGAGTGGTGGAGGCTTCAGGGTGTTGCAGTCCAGGAACATCTGGGGACCCACAGGTTGAGGACCACTGATCTAGATGAACGTTTACCTGAAGGGAGTTATGATAGCTCTCATCCGTTTTCAAGGAGGAGATTGTGTGAACCATGGCACAGTGAGGGCAGAAACAAGGATTCGATCATGATCAGGCAGGGGAGGTTCAGAGGCAGGGGGCTGCAGCTTACATGGAGTAGAGAGGTGCTGGGAGGGGAAGGATGTCCAAAGCCCCGCTGTCTTTGTTTGGACATGGAGGTACACCAGTGAAGCAAACACTATATGAGAGATGTTCCTCTTCCCCACTTTATGGATCACGTCCTGAGCCCAACAGACCCAGGTGCCAGGTATGTTCAAGACAAGATGATCCAAAACCTGTGGAAGGTCAGGCAGAGTGGAGGGAGGAAACAGAAGGCCAAACCTGAGAAGACAAATAAATAAGGTGTCTCTTGGACATACCAGAGTGCTTGCCAAACAAAGCTCTCCAGTACTCCAAAACACACTATAGGGGCATGAGTAAAGTGGACAGAGGGATGCTCTTCTCCCTCTCACAAAATACCAGAACTAGGGGACATCCACTCAAATTGAGGGCTGGGAGAGTAAGAACAGACAAAAGAAAATATTTTTTCACCCACCGCGTTGTTAGTCTGTGGAACTCCCTGCCACAGGATGCGGTGATGGCATCTGGCCTGGATGCCTTCAAAAGGGGATTGGGCAGATTCCTGGAGGAAAAATCCATCACAGGTTACAAACCATGAGGGAGATGTGTCATCTCCAGGCTTAAAACTGGGGTACCTCAAGGACCAGATGCAGGGGAGTAGTATCAGGAGACAGATGTCTAGTCTCGTGCGCTCCCAGACGCATCTGGTGGGGCCACTGTGAGATACAGGAAGCTGGACTAGATGGGCCTTTGGCCCGATCCAGCAGGACTTTTCTTATGTTCTTATGTTCACCACATCGAATGTATGCCATGCTGGAACATGCACTCATGCCAGCAAGATCCCTGCTGCCTCGCACTAATTCCTAAAAGTAGGGGATCTGGTTCATTAGGAAACAAAGAAAAAATGTATCATAACCTGGCCAGTATCTTGAATATCAGAGATTAAAAATGAGTTGGAGGAGGTGGAACACGTCCAGAGGAAAGCAACCAGCATGGAGAGCAAACCTTGCCAGGAAGCAGAGACGGATGTGAATGAATTTAGCCTGAAAATGAAAAGACTAAGAGGAGATAGCTGGTTGGTCCCACACGTGGAAGGTGGAAAAAATTTATGTCAGGACTGGCCTCTAGAAGAATCCATGATGCCAATATCGGCTGGTCCGTTTTACAGTCCAGTTCCTGGATTTTGTAACAACTGGATTCCAACTTTATCCTATCATTTTTACAAAAATCTATAGAATTGTGTTTCAACCCTTTCTGCTTCTGACGTACAGTGGACCCTTGTATAACAAACAGCTTGTATAACATAAAATCTGTACAACATAAAAAAATTCTGGAGATAGGGGAAATTTGCTTAACATAATCGCCTATGGGGAGAATCCATACAACATAAAAATGGGATTACTCCGTTTTCAATGCATTCCTATGGGAATTTGTATAAAGGAAAATTTGCTTAACATAATTTCATTTGGAACAAACTAAATCTTTTATACAAGGTACCACTGTATCTCTTTCCAACCTCTTTCTCCCTCTTCTAAAGGGTTAAATTCTTGGCCTAACTGAGAGCCCACCCCCTTTCCAAAGAGTTTCACTCAGGAGGGAGAGATCAGCCCTTGACTCTTCTTTTTCCTCCCTCCCACTGCGCTCCTGCCCAGAGCAGGTAGGGCAGTAGTGGCCAAACTTTGGCCCTCTAGGTGTTTTGGACCACAACTCCCAGAATTCCAAGCCTGTACTGTCAATGACAAAGGACTGTGGAAGTTGTGGTACAAAACTTCTGGAAGGCCGAAGTTTGGCCACCACTGAGGTAGGTGGTGCTTTCAGCCAGGCCTCCCCTGAAACCCTTCTGCCTTCTAAAGAATTCATTTAAATTATATAAAATTCCGCTACACATTTATTTATTTATTTATTTATTTATTCATTCATTCATTCATTCATTCATTCTTGTAGTTATTAACCGCCCGATTTTCCCATAGGGAACTCTGGGCGGTGTACAACATGTCTACATATAAAAATACCTCGTAAAGTGTTTGCTGCATTGAACAGTACAGTGGGAGCACTGAATGAAAGCCATACAAAACCATTGCAGAGCAGAACCATAAAAAAAAATATGGGATGGGACAAAATGAGAACAGGGCGAAAAGGGAATTCTTACCGGGTTGCCTCAGGAAAACAGCAGCACCACAAGGAGAAAGAAAGACTTATGGTCTGCCCGGGTTTCTAACGTGTGTCTTCTCTCCGAACATATTCCCCCACTTCAGGAATTTTGAAGGCTTCTTTACGGTGATGTCCATGTCTTGCCTAACAAGGTTTGTGTGGTGACTGAGGCCTTTTGAACACTCCGGAACTTTCAAGGACTTCTTGAAGGCTTGGGTCCTAAGGTGTGTGGGAAGGCCACCGGAATGACAGAAGCTCTGGCTTGTGTGGGATTCTCAATGACTAACCAGGTTTCCAGATTGACTGGAAGTTTCTCCACATTGCAGACATTCAAATGCTTCTTGCCTATGCGGGTCCTGAGATACCTAGCAAGGCTTCTCTGGTAATATGACATTTTACTCTCTCTTTGGGTTTTTAATGATGTGGTTATACAGTATTTGTTTTTTGTTCCTATTATGGAATTCTTTCATTTCTTTTATGTTCTATGTCGTGAGTTCCGCTGCACAAGTCGGGCAGTCTATAAATATAAATAAAATAAATAAGACTGAATCTCTTTCCACATTCCAGACATTCAAATGGTTTTTCGCCTGTGTGGGTCCTCGGATGACTAGCAAGGTTTCCAGACTGACTGAACCTCTTTCCACACTCCGGTTATTCAAATGGCTTCTTACTTGTGTGAGTCCATTGAGGGCTAGCAAGATTTCTCTGGTGACTGACTCTCTTTCCACAATCCTGACAAATGGCTTCTCAGCTGTGTGGGTCTTATGATAGATGGCAAAGCTACAATATTGACTGAACCTGTTTCTACCCTCCAGATATTCAAATGGCATCTCGGCTGTTTGGGACCTCTGATGGCTAGCACGGCTTCCAGCTTGACTGAACCTCTTTCCACATTCAAAACATTCAAATGACTTCTAGACTGTGTGGGTCCTTTGATGACTAACAAGGCTTCCAGCTTGACTGAACCTCTTTCCACACTCCAGACATTCAAATGGCTTCTCGCCTGTATGGGTCCTTTGATGGCTAGCCAGGTTTCCAGATTGACTGAACCTCTTTCCACACTCAAGACATTCAAATGGCTTCTCACCTGTGTGTGTCCTGTCATGACGAGCAACGTTTCCATGGTGCCTAAAAGCCTTGCCACACTCAAGACATTCAAATTGCTTCTCTCCTGTGTGAGTCCTCCGGTGGCTAGAAAGGCTTCCAGGTTGACTGAATCTCTTTCCACACTCCAGACATTCAAATGCCTTTTTGCCCGTGTGTGTCCTTTGATGGCTAACAAGGCTTCCAGCTTGACTGAACCTCTTTCCACACTCCAGACATTCAAATGGCTTCTCACCAGTGTGGGTCCTCTGATGGCTAGCAAGGCTTCCAGCTTGACTGAACCTTTTTCCACACTCCAGACATTCAAATGGCTTCTCGCCTGTGTGTGTCCTGTCATGACGAGCAAGGTTTCCATGGTGCCTAAAAGTCTTGCCACACTCAAGACATTCAAATTGCTTCTCTCCTGTGTGGGTCCTCCGATGGCTAGAAAGGCTTCCAGGGTGGTTGAAACTCTTTCCACACTCCAGACATTCAAATGGCTTTTCACCTGTGTGCGTCCTGTGATGACTAGCAAGGCTTCCTGCTTGACTGAACCTCTTTCCACACTCCAGACATTCAAATGGCTTCTCACCTGTGTGGGTCCTCTGATGGTTAGCAAGGCTTCCAGATTGACTGAACCTCTTTCCACACTCCAGACATTCAAACGGCTTCATGCCTGTGTGAGTTCTGTGATGGATAGCAAGACCTTTCTTGTCAATGAACCTCTTTCCACACCCCAGACATTCAAACGGCCTCTCTCCTGTGTGGGTTCTGTGATGGTAAGCAAGCCCTGCCTGGTGGCTGAACCTCTTTCCACACTCTGGACATTCAAATGGCTTCTCACCAGTGTGGACTCTGTGATGCTGAGTAAGCTCTGTTTTCTGTGTGAACTTCTCTCCACACTCCAGACATTCAAAGGGCTTCTCACCTGTGTGAGTCCGGCCATGCCGAGCAAGGTTTCCATGATGCCTAAAAGTCTTGCCGCACTGCAGACATTCAAATGGCTTTTCGCCTGTGTGGGTTCTGTGATGGGTAACAAGATTTCCAAACTCACTGAACCTCTTTCCACACTCCAGACATTCAAATGGCTTCTCGCCTGTGTGGGTCCTGCCATGCCGAGCAAGGTGTCCAGCTTGACTGAACCTTTTTCCACAATCCAGACATTCAAATGGCTTCTCACCTGTGTGGGTCCTCTGATGACTGGCAAGGATTCCAAACTCACTGAACCTCTTTCCACAGTCCATACATTGAAATGGCTTCTCATCTGTGTGTCCTTTCATGCCGAGCACAGTGTCCAGCTTGACTGAACCTTTTTCCACACTCCAGACATTCAAATGGCTTCTCGCCTGTGTGGGTCCTCTGATGACTAGCAAGGTATTTAGCTTGAATCAACATCTTTCCACACTCCAGACATTGAAATGGCTTCTCAGCAGTGTGTGTTCTCTAGTGTATAGTTCGTTCTCTAGAACTACTAAACCTGTCTCCACATTCCAGGCATCTCAATGACTTATTTAATCATTGATTTTTCCTATTGAAATGAATGTGCTAGTGAAACATTTTCCACACTTAGTGTCCTCATTCCTTTCTTCTTCTTTGGATGTTTTCTGAAACACTTGGTCTTCCTCCTGACAAGTAATAGATTCGTCCTTTATTGTATCTGATTTCTTTTAAGCTCCTTCCTTCTGGTTTAATTCATAGCATAATCTTTTGCATTTAACCATTCAATCCCTTCCTCTGGCGCTTGGTGTCCTCCTTTTGTATTTCTTCTCTACAGCATCTTATAGTACCTGCTAAAAAGTGGCAAAATATAAGTGACCACGAAAAACAAACTTTCATATCAAGGAACAAACCCAATGAACTGCCATGGAGGATGCAAGGGAATTAAACACAACTCTAGGGTGTTCCCACCTCCACCAACATTCTCTAGAACTACTAAACCTGTCTCCACACTCCAGGCATCTCAATGACATGTGTCACCAGTAAAGATGCCGAGGAAACCAGGGGATCTACTACACTCCTCCTGTGACAATCAATGAAGAAATGGTTCTCCTCCATCCTGGGAAAAGCCCAGGGAGGTCCAGGATAAGAAACGGGTACAAATTGTTCCATAACCTTCATTGATGGAACCACACACACTGGGTATTCACACTCCGCCACCACCGGTTTACTATTTATTTATTTTATTTATTTTTACAACTTATATGCCACTCACTACCCAGAGGTCTCTAGACACTTATGTATTAAAACAATCAGCACAAGGTTTATAGTTTCCAAACAAACACGGAAAGATTATTGTATTACAATCAGATGTTCAATGTGATTACGATAGGTTTAATAAAAACGTATTTTAATGTAAAAAAACATATTTTAATGCAACTCCTTATTATTACGACAGTGTCTTCTTTCCACCAGACCCTAGTTCTATGGTGTGAAACCTTCAGCACTCTAGATGTTTTGGACCACAACCCCCTGTGAGGGTTTGATTCTCTCACCTTGCAGTTCCGATCCACAAAAGAGTCGAGAGTGCGTTTTTAACGGAACTTCAAACGGATTTTCATTTCTTACAGATTCAGACACACTGTAGGCTCTTGCTTCAGTAACACGCGACAACGGAGTGAACTCTTTTATATTTAAATCTTCAAATAAGGGCTTTTCATATATAACATTAACTGTATTCTTTTCTAAACCAGTTGCCCCTAAAAATAATGGGGAATGGTCATACCCCTGCCCATACATTAAGTTCCGCAGCGCGGGTGCCTGGCTCATGGGGCTACAGGGTTGGCTGCCCTCCCTCTCTTCCATTCAGAGTTACACCACTCCGAGGTTTCAGGCCACCTCAAGGGTTTTACTTGTACCGACCATTGAAACTCCCCTCTTCTTCTAAATCGCCCCGCCAACCTCCTCAACTCGCTCTCGTCTGTCTGAGTCTCAACGTCCTTTACCAGTTCCCTCCAACTGTCATTCTTTTCCTCGTGCTCCACCCACACGTCATCATTCTCATCAGTCACCCAAAACGCCTCCCGTACCTCCTCGCGTCGTTCCCTTGTCTCCTGCTGTTCCCTTTAGTCTTATTCTCTATCACTAAGCCTTGCATCTCTTGAACACATGCTTTCACATTCTTGTCTCTCTCTTCTTGTTCTCGACATGCAGCTCCAGACGGCTCACTCTCTTTTGTGACAGTAGTTTTTCTCTCTCTCCTCACACTCCCACAGTCCTTTGTCATTGACACTGAATTCTGAATTCTCAGAATTCTGGGACTTATGGTCCAAAACATCTGGAGTGCCTAAGGTTTGCCACTGTAAGGAAATTAGAGGGAAATGGGCCATGTAGTAGTTGTAGTCAAATAACAGAGAATTATTTTCTAGAATATGGCAACTGCTACTGGCTCATCACTTATTGGATGTGGCTGGCAGAGAGAGACTTTGGGAAGACACAACACTTTGGGAAGGAGGAGAGCTCTGTGAGAAAGGAAAGTGTGTCAAGAACTACAGAGTTGCTTGAATATGCAGATCAACGGACTTTCATTGGGAGATTCTTATAGAAGGATTGAGAAAGTGGGACGAGGCGAGAGTATGTGAAGACGAAGGCTTTTGAAAAACGGAGAGAAGCCATGATTGAGCTAGCAGTGCATTGTAATGCAGCTTATTAGATTTTAGAAATGGATTCCAGACTTCGTTTGTTAGAGCAGTGTTTTTCAACCACTGTTCCGCGGCACAGTAGTGTGCCGCAAGATGTTGCCTGGTGTGCCGTGGGAAAATTTCTCCCTACACCAGCAATGCCCCCCCACATCCCGCTCGCGACCAAGGCAGCGGTGCGGCGCCGGCGAGCCAGAGGAAGGCGGGGCGTTCAGAAAGAAGCCGGCCGCCGCAAGGCTTCCTTGGGAGATGTAGTTCCTCCCGCAGGTCTGAGACGCGGTCCTGGAGAGGAGAGCGGACTACCTTTCCCGGCGTGCTTTGTGCGCCGGCAAGGAAAGGCTGGCCGTGGGCAGGGAAGGAGAAGAAATAAGGGAGGAGGAGGAGGAGGAGGAGGAGGAGGAGACTGGAGAGCGAGAGAGTGAGAGAGAGCCAGGAGACCCGCGCAGGCGCATTGCGGCGAAGGGCGCTCCAGAAGCCTCTCTTAAAGGTTCTTGGGGTTGGTTCCCCCTCCTCGCTCACCGAACCCCCTCCCTCCCTCCCCCGCCTCCCGCACTCGCTGTTTGCCTCCCGAGTGTGGGCGCGCGCCCCTGCCGAGCCAGGTAGGAGCGCGTGTGCGCACCCCTCTTTTAAGGGTGGGGAGCGGGCGGCCGTTGACAATGGTCATTTTTTTGTGTGGGGGGTAAATAAAGGGGAGGACGTGGGAGGCTGAGGAGGGGATTCCTAGGACCTAGGGAGGAAACGGGGATGGGGGGATCCCTTCCGGGCCCTGTGGCTGCTTGGCTGGAAGGAGGTGGGGGGGGGAGAGAAGGGAGGCTTATACTGGAAGGGGTAAAAGATGGGGGTTGGGGGTGGTATATGAAGAGCCTCCCCCAGCCCCACCTTCCTGGGTTTGCACATTCCTCTGAAAAAAAGTGCCAGGAGGAGGGAGGGGGAAGGTGAGGGCAGGCGGACATTTTGATAGGGATGCCTTGGGAGGGCCTGGGCTGGAGGATGGATTTGTTGTTGTTTTTTGGGGGGGGGTGAGAAGTGTGTTTGTGTGTGTGTGATAGGCACAGAGTTAAATTTTTTAACATTTTCTAATGGTGGTGTGCCTCGTGATTTTTTTCATGAAACAAGTGTGCCTTTGCCCAAAAAAGGTTGAAAAACACTGTGTTAGAGGTACTCATGATAGGATAGATCTTTTGTTATTTTAATTTATCTTATCTTTAATTTATGAAACAGAGACCTCCCACAAGACAGACACACACACCAACAAACTCCACAAACTGGAAAAACGCCAGAAGCCCAACCCCCCCCCCCACAGCAGCCCATGAAACAAACAGTTCATAACATATCAGACAGGACACTCACCATCGCAGAGACCAAAGTCCTTTCCAAAGGATTCAACTTTGCAGTCGCCCCCAGACACATCCCCACTGAAAACATCATATGCGGAGTGGAAGCCAGCCTAACCAAAATCAACCCAGATGAAGCCAACAAAATCAGACTCGAAGTCACCAATGTCCTCTGCTCCAGCAAACCACCCAGAAGCAATTTACACAAAGAAGAACAAAAAGCCCTCACCAACCTGAGGAAAGACAACAACATAATCATTCTCCCAGCAGACAAAGGCAATGCCACAGTGGTGATGAACACATCTGACTACCAAGCCAAACTATCCAACCTACTACAAGACCCTGCTTACATACCTTTGAACACAGACCCACCACCTACCTGGAAAAAACCACCAAAGCCAAAATAAAAGCCTCTCCCTTAAGTGAAGAAATCAAGCCAAGCATCATCCCCAGAGAGAAATCATCCAGATGCCCCAAGCTCTACGGCCTCCCCAAGATTCACAAAGAAGGAACACCTCTCAGACCCATAGTCAGCTCCATAGGCTCACCTCTACAAAACCTCGCCAAATTTCTTGCCAAACAACTCCAGCCCTATGCAGAATCCATCACTTCATACGTACAAAACTCGTTCCACTTCATAGAAATTATAAAGAAACAAGACCTACAACCCAATGACCTACTCGTGAGCTTCGATGTTGTTTCGCTCTTCACACAAGTGCCCATTCAAGAAGCCTTGACAGCTATCCACAACAAATACAACCCCCCCAAGCACATCCTAGATCTGACCAACCACTGCCTAACCAACACATACTTCATCCACAATGGACAAAGATACAAACAGATAGAAGGAGCACCCATGGGATCACCCCTCTCACCGGTCATCGCAAACCTATATATGGAACACTTTGAAACCAACGCGTTACAGAAGTCCGAACATAAACCCAAACTCTGGCTCAGATATGTTGACGACACCTTTGTTATCTGGCCACACGGGAAAGATAAACTGAACAACTTCCTCACACATCTCAACAGCCTACACCCCAAAATACAATTCACTATGGAAATAGAAGCCAACAACCAACTTCCCTTCCTGGACGTCCTAATCTACAAAAAACCCGACGGCTCCTTAGGACATACCATCTACCAGAAAAAAACACATACAAACCGCTACTTAAATGCACAATCACACCACCACCCTGCACAGATCAACTCCGTAGCAAAAACCCTCATCTCCAGAACCAAACGCCTCGCTGACAAAGACCACCTAAAAACTGAATTACACACTCTCTCGAATGTTTTAATTGCGAACGGATTCCAAAAAAACACCATCACCAAACTAATCCAAAAAGAAACACCCCCCAAGAACCAAGAAACAGAAGAGAACAACGGCACTGCCCTCCTCCCTTACATCAAAGGCACCACAGACAAAATCAGCAAAATTCTACACAAACACAATATCAAGACAGCCTTTTGCACCGACCAAAAAATAGCCAACATTTTAAGAAACCCCAAAGACAAGATTGAGCTAGAAAGCCAAGGAGTCTACGAAATACCATGCAAAGTCTGCCCAGCCACATACATCGGACAGACAAACAGGAGAATAAGCGCACGCATCGCAGAACACAAGAACGCAGTCAAAAAAGAAGAAAAATCTTCCTCTCTCTTCCAGCACATAAAAACAACAGGTCATGAAATTGATTTTGAAAGAACCAAACTCATCTCCAAAACTGAACACTTCAACAGTCGAATAATCATGGAAGCCATTGAAATAGAGAAACACCCAAACAACATGAATAAACGTGATGACACCTCCCGCTTGCCTGACATCTGGAAACTAGCCCTGGTCAACAGACGAGCCTCTGTCACAAAGACTGACACCAGGTCCAAAAGGACACAAGATGCCACCACCTTCCATCCACACCAAACACAAACCCAGACCCTTCCCACAGATGAAACGAAACCACCATCCAATAACAAAAACACGACTGCACCATCTACTGCTAAACCCCACTCCAGTCACCACATGGAGCACACTTACACACGCCAAAAAAACATTGGGAGACCACAGACACGTAGCCAGACCAAAATGAATTCACAAGACACAGGACCCCACTCCACCAAAGCCCAGGATGCTGCCAGAACGCCCATCACCAAGGTCGTTAAGAAACAAAAGGCTGATAGACACACATCCAGCACCTCACCCACACAGGATGTCTCTAAACAGCCATCTAACCCACCAGCAGTTAATCCCTTAACGATCGCCTCAGCCACACAGCAGATCACAAAAGAACAAACGAACCTACAATCAGCAACAGAGCAAGCAAACCACACACACCCAGCAGTATTTATAGAAGGACTTCAACTGAGATCACGCTTTGCTTCAAGAAGAAAGAAGCCAGAACACCAGCCTGAAGATGACGAGTGAGACCTCGTCGAAACGTCGCCAAAACAACCAGATTTCTACACGGGAAGAAACCCGAATCCACCCTAACATGCATATATATATATATAAAGTTCTCTAAATTCTTTAAGATTTTAAAGATTTTTGCTTACTTTTTCGTATTGTTGTATTTTAACAAATTTCATTATATATTTTAATATTGCCTCTATGTTTTTGAGTCAGGTGAGCCAGAGTGAGCAACAAGGTAAAGAGGTTTTAAAAGAACCCACAAAAGTACTAGAACAGAATTTCTGAGCCCAGGTTGGTGGGAAGGAATGGAAGCTGTTCACAAAGACTGAGAGTTTTAGCACCTCAGGTCCCGGTTCCTTTCCAGCCACCACTACCCTAGTCAGTAACAATAACCTTCTTTAAAGTAGCCATTAACAAATATTTATAACCATTTACCCTGTTCGCCCTAATGCCTACATGCCCTGAGCACATCTGATCTCACCTGATTTTGGAAGCTAAGCAGGGTCGGCCCTGGTTAGTACTTGGATGGGTGACCACCAGGGAATAGCAAGTGCTGTAGGCACCTGGAGCAGGAACTGGCAAGGCACCCCAGTATTCCTGCCAAGAAAACTTCATGGACATCGGGGCAAGAAGAGTTCATCGCGATTGTAATGACACAACACACACACCCTGTTTGCCACACCGTCATATAATGTTTTTATATCATTTTGGATCTAACTCACAGAAAGTTGCATTGGGTGTTCATACCTCTTCCATATTAATTTATGGTGCTTATGATTACCTTCAAATCAACCACTCAGGTAGCTTGGCTATTTTGAGGGAACATTGCTCCTTATCAGCAGGAAATACCAGATGCACACACATATAAACCTGAGATACAGAGAGCTTCATAGTAATATCTTGGGACCGTATTACTTCACATCAGGAACTGATCTCCAAATGTGAAAGGACAGGAAAAGAAGAAGACCGGCAGGCCCCTTCTGAGTGCTGCCTATTCTGCCTTGGAAGGGAACCCAAAGGAAGAACAGATATTTTCTGGGGTTTCTCGGGTGTTTGCAGTTGGAGTAGAGCTGCTTTAGAGGCCTCTGCTAATTTAAACTGCAAAGAGCCACCTTTATTCAAACAAAGGAAGCAGCTGGAAGCTTCCTCAAACAAAGGAAGCAGGGGGGTGGACCCAGACTAATCTTTTCTCTGAGCAGGGGGGTGGGGGGTGGAGCCACATTAATTCCCCCCCACCCCCGAGGAATGTCAACCTCAGCCGTTTTGAGCCTGGCCGTGATCCCAAGCAGAGCTGCTGCTGAAAGAGTCAAGCAAACAGAAAGTAGTGAGCCCTGGTAAGTTTCCAGGGTGTTTGCAGTTGGAGTAGAGCTGCTTTAGAGGCCCGATCACCTAATGGGGTGTGAGATTTCATATAAACAACAAAGGAAGGAAATAGTCTTACTAGATAGAAAGGTAGTAATGTTTGAGGCCCAGAATCCTGCACTTGTTAAAATGGGAGTCTGAGGGAGCAGCTGTAGTTACCTGCAACACTTGTGCCATGTTTGTCATCCTGCCAAAGAACATGGAGAACTACACTTGCAGCAAATACAGGTTGGTTGCACTACTAGAAGAGAAGGTCCAGCAGCTGGAGGCGTACATATCTAATCATCAACAAATCAAGGAGCTTGAGGTCTTCTTGGACAGAACAGAGCAGACTATCCAGGGCACAGTTCTGAGAAAGAAGTCACTTCATTAACTCAGGAGGTTTGTGACTCGAAGAAGTAAAAGGACAAGGGACCACTCTGAGAGTCTGAAATTACAGAATCAATTTGAAGCTTTTCCTGTCATCACACCTCATGAGGAACGCATGGAGGAACAACTGCTTCCACCTGAGGATCTTTCCCTCACCACACTTGATGAGATACAGGAAGACAAACAACAGGAATAAACTGAAGACCTCTCCCTTAATATAGTTGATGAGGTGTCAGTGGTTCTCATCCTGTGGGTCCCCAGATGTTCCTGGACTGCAACTCCCAAAAACCTCCACCACTCGCTGTGCTGGAAGGGATTTCTGGGAGTTGCAGTCCAGGAACATCTCGGGACCCACAGGTTGAGAACCACTGACATAGATGAATAGGTTGCAGGAGAGAGGTGCCTTGTAGTAGATGATTCAGTTTTTAGAAATACAGAGGGATGGATCTGTGATGTGCATGGTAACCATATGGTGACATGCCTACCAGGTGCAAAGGTTGCAGACATCACAAGAAGTCTAGATAATTTGTTAGAACTGGAAGGAGCCAGTGGTCATGGTACACGTTGGTACCAATGATGTCGGGAAGTCCTGGAAGCTAAATTCAGGCTGTTTGGAAGAAGACTGAAGTCCCAGACTTCCAAGGTAGCATTTTCAGAAGTGCTGCCTGTTCCTCGCGCAGGACCCACCAGGCAGGTAGAGCTCAGAAGCCTCAATGCATGGATGAGGTGATGGTGTCGACAGAAGGGCTTCAGATTTGTCAGGAACTGGATAACTTTTTGAGACAAGCCAAACCTGTTCAGGAGAGATGGGTTGCCCTTGAACCATGATGGGACCAGATTGCTGGCACTCAACATCAAAAAGGCTGCAGAACAGCTTTTAAACTGATTACTGGGGGAAGTCAACAGGAGCTGGGCAGCATTCGATTCGTGAAAGTGTATACTTGAGTAGTTAGGTGGATGCAATAATTACTTAGCAGAACGATGAGCTAGTCATCAGCACTCCAGCAGAAGCATGTATACATACAAAAGCATGTATAAAATGCTTGCATGCAAATGCCAGAAGCCTTCGGAACAGAAATAGGGGAGCTGGAATACTTAGCAGTAGATAAAAATATTGGTATTATTGGCATCGCTGAAACCTGGTGGATGGATCATCACCAATGGAATACAGTTATCCTAGATATAAACTGTACAGGAAGGACAGGAAGGGGCAAATGGGAGGTGGTGTAGCCTTGTATGCCAAAGAAAGGGATAAAATTGCACGAATTGGAATCTCTAGGTGATTTGGAGTCACCATTGGAAACTGTGGGTAAGAGTGTCAGGCCACAAGGATGGTCTAACAGTAGGCATATGCTATCAGCCTCTGACGCATGCCCTGAGGGAGACTGTCAGTTGGAGAATGTTGTAAAGGAGGCATCCAAGAAGGGAAGCCTGCTTATAATGGGGGACTTCAATTACCCTCACATAGACTGGGTGAACTGTTGTTCAGCACATGAGCAAGAGATAAAGTTCCTAGATATGCTAAATGATTGCTCCCTTCAACAGATGGTTGAAGACCCAACTACCAACTAGAGGTTCAAGAATCCTTGACCTGATCCTGAGTAATACACAGGATCTGGTGCAAAACGTTAATGTGACCGATCCAATAATGAACAGTGACCACAACACAATTACTTTTGACTCCAAAAGGCATGGAGGCTGTTCACAAAAAACAATAGCAGAGGCCCAATTGGAATGCACATCCTAAAGGAAAAAGGGCACTGACAGGTCCAAGAGGTCTCCGATGTGGCTTACAGGAGCTGTTCGAGAAGTAATATATATATATATAAAGCTCATTTAAAAGATGGAAGGCTTGTCCAAATGAGGAAACACAGGCAGAAACATAAATTCTGGCAGAACAAATGCAAGGCAACAATCAGGAAAGCAAAGCAAGAGTTGGAGGAGCGTAAAACTAAAAACACTCAAAGAAATAATAAAGACTTCCCTAATACACTAGAAGTAAGAACCTAACACGGAAGGCTATTGGAACATTAGAAAATAATGGAAGGCAAGATATTATTAAAGAGGAAACAGAAATTGTAGAGAGACTCAATGAATTCTTTGCTTCAGTACTCACTGAAGAAGACAGAGACCACATGCCCCAAACAGAGCCTATCTTCACGTGGAGGGAAATCAAAGAATTAAGCCCGCTAGAAATAACCAGGGAGGAAGTTCTTGCATTTGTTAAATAACTGCTAACAAATTACCAGGACCAGATGGCATCTATCCACAAGTTCTCAAGGAACTTAAAGATGAAATTACTGAGGTCCTAGCCAAAATATAGAATCTTTCCCTCAAATCAGGCGCTGTACCTGATGAGTGGAAGGTAGTGAATGTAACACGAATCTTCAACAAAGGATCCAGAAGTGATCCAGGAAATTACCGACCGGTCAGTTTGACATGTGTCCCAGGTAAAGTGATGGAAACCATCCTAAAAGATAAAATTGATAGACACATAGAAGAGAAGGCACTGCTGAAGGAGAACCAACATGGCTTGTACAATGGCAAATCATGCCTTACTAATCTGTTGGAATTTTTTGAGTGTCAACAAGCATGTGGATAAGGGAGAGCCAGTTGACATTCTTTATCTGGACTTTCAGAAGGCTTTTGACAAGGTCCCGCATCAAAGGCTCTTGAATAAACTTGCCAGTCATGGAATCAAGGGACAGGCCTTGTCCTGGATCAGCAACTGGCTAAGCGACAGGAAACAGAGGGTATCATTAAATTGACACTTCTTCAAGTGGAGGACAGTCAAGAGTAGGGTCCCCCGAAGTTCAGTACTGGGACACCTGCTTTTCAACCTCTTCATAAATGATCTAGAAGTAGGAGTAAATAGTGACATAGCCAAATTTGCTGACAACACTATATTATATACGGTAGTAAAAACCGAGGGATTATGAGGAAATCCAGAGGGATCTCTTGATCCTGGGGGAGTGGGGAAACCACTGGCAGATGAGCTTCAACATTAGCAAGTGGAAGGTAAAGCTCGTTGGGGCAAAAAAACCCAATTACATTTATAAACTGATGGGGTCTGAACTCTGCAACAAACCAGGAAAAGGACCTTGGTGTCCTGGTAGACAGCTCAATGAACCCTAACCCAATGTGCAGCAGCAACGCAAAGAGCAAACGTAATGCTAGGGATCATTAGGAAGGGTATAGAAAATAAGTCAGCAAGTGTCATTTTGCCTCTTTATAAATCTACGGCGAGGCCCCATCTGGAGTACTGTGTACAATTTTGGCTACCATACCTCCAGAAAGATATTATGGAAATGGAAAAAGTGCAGAGGAGGGCAACCAGAATGATTTGGGGACTGGAACACCTTCCTTATCATCTAAGGCTGCAATAGCTGGGCCTCTTCACTCTTGAACAACGGCGCCTAAGAGGTATCCTGATTGAAGTTTATAAAATCATACACAGAATGGACAAAGAAGATAAGGAAAAACTGCTTTCCCTATCACACAACACTAGAACTAGGGGGCACTCACTGAAACTTTTGTGTGCTAGATCTCAAGCAAATAACAGAAAGTACTTTTTTACCCAGAGGATCACTGGTCTGTAGATTTTCCTGCCAGAAGAAGTGGTGACAGCTGTCAGCCTTGACAGCTTTAAGAAAGGATTGGACAAGTTCATGGAGAACAACGGTATCAATGGCTATCATGATGGATGCCTAAGGACAACCTCCGGGTTGGAGAGATAGGCAGGATGTCTCTCAATGCCATTTGCAGGGAATCTTAAGCAAATCTTAAGGAGAAGACACCTGCTTGGGAACGCCCTGAAACAAATGGGGAACCACTGTGTGAGACAGAATGCGGGACTGGATGGGCTGTGGCCTATTCCTGCAAGGCTGCTCTTATGAGAAAGAGGGAAGACCAGAAACCAAAGGAAAGGGGAAACTCCCAGTTGGAATAATGGGAAATTGGGGGGGGGGAGATGGGAGGAGGGGAAGAGATAGGGTGTGAAACACCCCCACCCTTGGTTAATGCAGTTAGCACTAAGGGGGCAGAATAGAATCAGTCCATCTATCCATCCATCCATCCATCCATCCATCCATCCATCCACCCATCCATCTATCCATCCACAATCCAAATTGAACTAGCGTGATTCCACCATGGTTCCCATTTTGCTTCTGGTTTCCCCAGCCACTCACTCCAAGGTCATTTTGATTCTCCCCCAGGCTATACAGCAGTAGTTGGAGGCACAAAGATCCCAGTTTGAGATGTCTGAGGAAGGCAAGGGCCTGCTGAACTGGGCAAGGGGTGTAAGAGGGTCTGGGGGAAAAGGTGGATACAGTATTTGAAATCAAGAACAGCTTCTCTTGGAATTATATGATTTGTGCATGGAATCCTTCCCAATTCAACATCAAATTATG
>JAWVWN010003357.1:0-247769 GCA_037367305.1 Phrynocephalus vlangalii
TTAGTCTATGGAACTCCCTGCCACAGGATGTGGTGATGGCATCTGGCCTGGATGCCTTCAAAAGGGGATTGGACAGATTCATGGAGGAAAAGTCCATCACAGGTTACAAACCATGATGGAGATGTGTCATCGCCAGACTTAAAACCGGGGTTCTTCAAGGGCCAGATGCAGGGGAGTGGTATCAGGAGACAGATATCTAGTCTCATGCGCTCCCAAATGCATCTGGTGGGGCCACTGTGAGATACAGGAAGCTGGACTAGATGGGCCTTTGGCCTGGTCCAGCATGGCTCTTCTTATGTTCTTATATACTCTCTCCCCTCAACAACAAAAATCCATGCAATCTCCTTCTGAGTTCCAGAGATTCATTACACAGGTGGGTGTATGAGGTGTCTCCTACTCATCTTTTTATTTCCGGTTTTTTTCTTCTAAAAAAAGAGAGGTGAAATTTAGACCCAAGAAGCAACAAAGGAGGTGCTGTTTGCTGCTTCTGCTCTCCAAACCTCCCTTCCACAGACGGCTATTTATAAAATCATAAAATTGTAGAATGATGGAGTTGGAAGGATGGAGCTGGTAGAGGCTGTCACGTCCAACTCCCAGTTTATGGCAGGAGTCCAAATCATAGCAGATCTGACAGATTGTGGTCCAATGTTATGCATCCACCACTTCCTGGGGTCGCAGGTTCCATTGTCGTACCTCTCAAACAGCTGAGAAGGTTGTTTTTCTGGCCTTCAGACAAAATCTTTCCTGGCCTTCAGACGAAATCTGGCTTCCGGAAGTTTCCGGAGCCCATATTCCCAGGGAGTGCCAGGGAGACCATCGCCCTGTTGGGGCCTCAGCTGTTCCCTTGCCCGTGCTTGCAAAAGGGGGTACTAGGAAATACATCAAGAGGCTCAGCAGTCTTCTCTTTTTTTTGGGGGGGGTCAGCTCCGGCTTGCGACCCCAAAGGTCATTTCTGTGGAAAGGCTCCTCCTGCTGCATCAAACGAAGCATTCTTCCACAGTCAGCTCCAGGCAGGGCTGCCCCCCCCCTATGTTCTTCCACAGACCCCGATTCATGCCGACTCCCACCACAAGCGGCTTGGGAGGAAGCCTCCGTTGCCCGAGGCCTCATAGTTGACCAGGCCCTTTTGGCCCGTCATGAATGGGTCTGGCCATTCCTTGCATTTTTATGCAGATATTTGGACAGGGCCTACAGAGGGGATCAGCAGCAGAGGAGGAGGAGGAGGAGGAGGAGGAAATCTCCGGAGATCTCCAGATCTCTGGAGAACTCATTTGTCGCTCTATCTCTTACACCTCACTTGCTCTGTTAGTGCTTTCCCCGGGGGTGGGGGGGTCATTTTATTTTTAGGAATTTGGGGAGAAATTCCGGACAGATCCATCCATAGTGGACCCCAACACCAAGTGGGACAGATGCAAGGAAGAAGAGGAGGAGGAGGAGGAGGAAGAGGAAGAGGAAGAAGAGGAGGAGGAGGAGGAGGAGGAGGAGGAGGAGGAGGAGGAGGAGAACAAGAACAAGAACAAGAACAAGAACAAGAACAAGAACAAGAACAAGAACAAGAACAAGAAGAGGGAGGGGTTGTGATGAAAAGAAGGGTACCACCACTTCTGCTTCCTGCATGACCTCTTCAGGATGAGGTGGGACAACCTCTGGAGTTCATCATCACCAAATTGTGAAATGTAGCTTGATTGGAGCTGCAGCCCCCTAAAAAACCCATCTTGGCTGGAAATTCTTCGAGCTATAGTACCAGAACTAAACTTCCCTAAGCTGACGGTCAATGTCCAGGTTTCCACAGCGAAGCCAGGATGTCTCTCTAGTCTAGGGCATCCCTAAGCAGTCTGTGAGGCAGCCTTCCTTTCCTGTGGCGAGTGCTCCAGCACTGGAGGCATTCAAGACAAAATCTAGACAGCCACCTAGCAGATCTGCTTTGATTCCTTGTCCTGCCTTGAGAAGGGGTTGGATTCGACGGCCTTGTAGACCCCTTCCTACTTCACAATTCTATAATTGATGGACATGGTTTGCTACAGAGGGTGGAACTTTGCACCAGAGTCACCAGTGAAACCAGCACTGACAAGAAGTCTGTGGTTCTCCTTCCATTGTCAATACCCTAACCACATGCTTATGTTGGTTAATGGTTAACCCAGTGCTGCAAACAGCCAAGGTAGGGTGGCTCTTTCCCTTAATCCTAGCTGAGGCTGGAAGATCTCTCAAGCTCAGACGTTCTAGGCTGCCAGAGGCTTGTGTTGATAACACAAGGTGTTGGAAGACACCTGGCTGGAGAAAAGAACCTGTGAAAGGGATCTGGGAGTCTGGGTGGACCACAAATTGAACATGAGTCAGCAGTGTGATGTGGCAGCCAGGAAAGCCAATGTGATTCTTGGTTGCATCAACAGAACCATAGTGTCTAGATCAAGGGAAGTGATAGTACCACTCTATTCTGCTCTGGTCAGACCCCACCTGGAGTCCTGTGTCCAGTTCTGTGCACCTCAGTTTAAAAAGGATGTTGACAATCTTGAATGGGTCCAGAGGAGGGCGGCCAAGATGATTTAGGGTCTGGTAGAAATGTCTTACGAGGAACGGCTTAAGGAGCTGGGAATGTTTAGCCTTACAAAAAGAAGGTCGAGAGGGGGTATGATAGACATGTTTAAGTATTTGAAAGTCTGCCATATCAAAGAGGGGGATGGCTTGTTTTCCATGGCTTCAGAGATTAGGACTCGGGGCAATGGTTTCAAACTACAGGAAAAGAGATTCCATTTAAACATTAGGAAGAACTTCATGACGGTTAGAGCTGTTCGGCAATCGAATAATATGCTGCCACAAAGGAGGGTGGTGGAGTCTCCTTCTTTGGAGGTTTTTAAGCAGAGGCTGGATGGCCATCTGTCAGGAGTCCTTTGATAGGGGGTTCCTGCATTTCAGCGGGTTGGACTAGATGGCTTTTGAGGTCTCTTCCAAGTCTATGATTTTATGATTCTATGATTCTAGGTGTCCCCACTAAGGGCCTTTTCACACGACCCCTAAGATCCGCTGGCCACTTAAATTCGGACCAGAGATCTTAGGGCTTTGTCGCTGTTCGTACGTTCCCACCCCTTCCACACTCCTGGCTGCTGGCTGCGTGAGGGGAGGGAGAAAAAACAGGAAGAAAAGAGACGTGGCTCACCTCCGTTCTGCCTCTCGCTCTTGCCGCGGCAACATTCCAGTCTCTTAAGTAGCTCTTAAAGGGGCGGGAACCAAAAAACAACAAACAGAAGCGAGGAGAGCCCCGCACTCACTATCGTTACACCGCATCAAAGAATTTTCACCTCCAGAGAGCAGGTACTTGAAACGTGCGCTGGGACGCACTAAAGTGGGCGGGGTCGCACTTAATTGCCTGTAAACTCCGGAGCTGGTGGGGAAACATTTTTAAGCTCCGGAGCTGGGAGCCATTTGCCCCGGAGTTTAGGGGTCGTGTATAAACGCCCTAAGACCAGCATCAAGATGGGGGTTCTAGTGGAGTTGCCCCTACCTTCATTCCCTAAGGAGGGTGAAGTGGCACAGATAAAACATGAAGGATCCATGGGCGTGCTGCTTCACACTATTAATCCCTCTGGACTCTTTGCTCTGTCCCAAAGCTGTACCAATAACCCCAATCCAGTACATTTTTTACACATGCATCCAAAAACAGAGCGCAATCCTTAGTCTAAAATAGGGTACCAGGTTCCTGAGGCCATCACTAAATGCGGTTCGTCAGCGTGGCTGCTTGCATTTTGCTGCCACCTTGTGGTTGAAGGGCATGCCACCATTTGCTTAAAATATTTATTTCAGCCTCTTCACAGTCACCGCCTTCTTTTTTAACTGAAGTCTAAAGGAAAAGGGCACAAAAATTCAGAGGGGGGGCAGTATCATTCCCATAAGGACATTTCTTTTTCTTCAAGTGCCTTATCTTCATAGAACATGGTCGATAAGTCGCATGATCTGTTTTTCATCTAAACCTTGGGTCCTTTTCCAAGGAGAAAAGGAGAAAGGGTAAAAATACAGTACTCAAAATAAACAAAATAAATAAACCTATTCTAATGTGAGCAGGTGGAATACCCTGGGGATGGACCAGAGGGTGTGTCGTCTGGATTCCCCAAGAGCAATATTGAAGAAGACAGAGAACTAGAGAGACATATTAAAAGGCTTCATGTCATTGAATTAGGCAATGACAGGAAAAAGGATTGGGAAGCAGAAGTAGGGGAAGGAGCTAAAGATGCCTATTGGGTGGTGGAGGACAATTCCAACCAATGGGGTGAACGCGCGCGGGGGTGGTGGTGGAGAAAAAGCGTTGCGAGTTAAGGGAAGAGAGAAATGACCGTTGGGACCGACGGTTGAGGGAGACGGGGACCCAAACTGACAAGGGTCTAGATTGCGGATGTGCCGGATGGACAAAAGTCCATAAAGGTGACAAATGGGTGTGGGCTGTCCATGTAAGACCCATACAGTGGCCGGGAAACTCTAAGAGGTTTCAAGAATGGAAAAGCATGAGACCTGCCGTTCCTGTGGCGCAGTGGGCAAAGCACCCATGTTGCGGGACACAAGGTTGGGGACGAGGATCGGCTATTCCCCCCACCCGTAAGAGACCCGAAAGTACGTTTAGCGTCCGTTGACGCTATTCTTGAAGATCCTCACGTTGAGGGAGATGTTACTCCTGTTATGCCTGAATTGAAACCCGAAGTTACTGAATATGCCCATAGAAACTTTGATCTAAAATACAATAAAAATCCTTTCGATATTTTGTTAAAAACTGACTCGTCTCTTGTTTGTGACTCGGATCCGCCGAGGGAGAGATTCGAACCCTCACATCTAAATAGAGCAGCTCTCTCCACTGTAAACCACTGGTTCAAATTCTTAAGCCAGAATTGTAGAATCATAGAGTTGGAAGAGACCTCAAGGGCCATCCAGTCCAACCCCCTTGCCATGCTGGAACCCCCATCACAGTATTTCCGACAAATGGCCATCCAGCCTCTGCTTAAAAACCTCCAAAGAAGGAGACTCCACCACCCTCCGTTGGGGCAGCATCTTCCACTGCCCAACAGCTCTAACTGTCATGAGGTTCTTCCTATAATGTTCAAATTGAATCTCTTTTCCTGTAGTTTGAAACCATTGCCCCGAATCCAATGGAAATGTTCTTCCATGGGTGTCCCCACTAAGACAGCTTCTCATATACTGTATTTTTCCTTGAAGGATAACCTGCAGCAGATGGTATTTTTATTGTGCATTATATGACCAAAATATTGTAATTTTCTTCTCTTTACAGTATTGAGAATTTCTACCTTTTTTATTTATACAGTACACTGTAATACAGCCACATTAGTGACTCCGGCTGTCCAGAGGTATCTTCAGAATTCATCTGTACTTCCACATCTCAAATGCTTCCAGCTTCCTGCCTAATGCGCCTATAAGGGTCCAAGTTTCAACACCAAACAGAATTATGTGAAATACATAGTACTGCAGTATTCGGGCACAAAGTCTGATAGATAAGTCTCAGTTTGTCAAGACTTTCCTCATTTTCTGGAATGAATTTCCAGCTTGTTCAATTCTACAACAAATTTCGCATGAAAAGTCCCAGTTATCTTTGACATAGCATCCCAAGTATTTAGAAGATGACTCTCTCTCAACTCAAATCTGTTTTTTTTTTCCATTGACTCAGACTCAACTCATGAATAGGGAAAAGAAAAAGGAATCTTTATTGTCATTGCCCATTTGCAGGAACAACGGAACTTCACGGTTGCTATATTCAACTCATATAAAACATTCCACATAGATTTAAAGACAGCTACAACACCCAGAGACTTTTGGGTAGTGGGTGGCATATAAGTTGTAAAAATAAATAAAAATAAATAAATATAAAATAAGCTGACTTCAAAGTTCAGAATTTCCATTTTAGGCCAATATTGCTCTTAAAAAGAAGCTATTTTTGAGATGGTTTGTTCTTGCCCTCAGTATTCTATATCTTCATCCCAATGGCAGCAACTCAAAGAGGCGATGACCAGGATGTGATGGATCTCTTAATATATCTAATGCTTTACAGTGGCACCTGGTAGTATAAATTTGTTCTAGGGTGGGGAGTGAACAGCCCACAATACTCTCTGCAATTCTTATGATTCTGTACAACACTGTCCTATCCCGATGGGTACAACTTCCATACCACACACATAACCCGTATGTAAGCACACTCTCAATTGCACAATGATAGAAGGCCAGCAGCAGCTTTTGCGCAAGATGGTTTTTCCTTAAAGTTCTCAAGAAAAATAGTCTCTGCTGAGCCTTCTTCGCAAGCCCCCTTGTGTTGACACTCCAGGACAGATCCTCCTGTAACTCCATGCCCAAGAATCTAAAACCTGTAACCCTCTCCACACCGGTCCCATCAATCACCAGTGGTTAAACATTGGTTTTCTGCCTCCTAAAATCCACCATAAGGCCCTTTGTTTTCTTTATGTTTAGGTGCAGGTTATTAATTCTGCACCAATTGGTCAACATCTCCACCTCATCTCTGTCAGCCATCTCACTCTCCTTGCCAGAGATGAGCCCAATCACAGTTGTGTAATCTGCAAACTTAGTGTGCTTTTACACGACCTCTAAAATCTGCTGGCTACTTAAATTTGGACCAGAGATCGTGGGGGTTTGTTCTGCTTCCTGTGTTCCCACCCTTCCGCACTCCCTTGCTCCTGTCTGCGGTGAGGGGAGGGAGAAAAAAAGGGAGAAAAGAATGCAGGCTCACCTCCGCTCACCTCCGTCTGCCGTATCGGAGCAGCCCCGTGGGGATTCCAGGCTATTAAAGGGGTGGCAGGAACAAAAAATCAGAAGGTGAGGAGAGCCTGGCATCCACAGCTTTATAATCCGCATCAGAAATTTTTTTACCTCCGGAGACCAGGTACTTGTAAAATGCGCTGGGGCGTGCTTAGGTGGGCGTGGTCATAATTATTTTTTTTAAAAGTCCGCAGCTGGTGGGAAAACCATTTTAAGCTCCGCATCTGGGAGCCCTTTGCCTCAGATGTTAGGGGTCGTGTAAAAGCAGCCTTAATGATCCTATTGATAGGATAGGCAGAGACACAATCAAACGTGTAAAGAATATAAAGGAGTGGGCTAAGCACACATCCCTGTGGCGTTCCAATGTTGGTACTGAGAATATTAGAGGTATAAGGACCCAACCGGGCCCTCTGAGAACATTCTGACAGAAAATCCATCCACAAAGTGATGGTGGAAGTCCTAGACCTTCCAGTTTAGAAATCAAGCGTTGTGGAACAATGGTGTTAAAAGCCGAGCTAAAATCCACGAAGAGCAATCTAGCCTAGCCCCTTGCTCTGCTCCAGATGTTCAAGAACAGGGTGAAGAGCACACACCACAGCGGCCTCTTGCGTGGAAAAGCAAAAAAGCAAAACTTCTCATTGTTTACTTCTCATTCCCTGACCACCTTATCAAGAAGCAAGTGTGGAGTCTTTCCCCAAAAACACCTTTGTCCTTTTTTCATTCTTGTAACTACAGCTGTAAACATCACCCTTGTCTTCTTAAGACACTGAAGAGCATTCTTTTACTTTAAAAAATAAAATAAGTCAGACTTGGCTTAATGGCACACAATTAACCAATTGCTTAATAAAGGGAATAGCCAAATTCCCAATGTAGAATCTAGCTAGAATAAATGTTTTGGAGCCTGATTTTTCATGGTATCAGAACTTTTTTTTAACCAAACAATCCAATCTGGAATTATTTCTTCTTCTTCTTCTTCTTCTTCTTCTTCTTCTTCTTCTCCTCCTCCTCCTCCTCCTTTTTCTTTTTCTCCTCCTCCTCCTCCTCCTTCTTTTTCTTCTTCTTTTTCTCCTCCTCCTTTTTCTCCTCCTCCTCCTCGTCCTCCTCCTTTTTCTTCTTCTTCTCCTCCTCCTCCTCCTTATTCTTCTTTTCCTCCTCCTTATTCTTCTTTTCCTCCTCCTCCTCCTCCTCCTTCTCCTTCTTCTTTTCCTCCTCCTCCTCCCCCTCCCCCTCCCCTCCCCCTCCTTTTTCTTCTTCTTCTTCTTCTTCTTCTTCTTCTTCTTCTTCTTCTTCTTCTCCTCCTCCTCCTCCTCCTCCTCCATCATGTCTGTCCCACTTGGTAGTGGGGTCCACTATGGATGGATCTGTCCAGAATTTCTCCCCAAAATCCTAAAAATAAATTTCATCCTGCCCTTTCATGAGCATTCCATAAAGCCAATAGTTCATTATGACAAATACACCCTTCATTGTAGTAAGATTGTGTGGAACACAATTGTCCCCGCACCCCCCCCCCAAGCACTAACTGAGGGCCTTTTCACACGACCCCTAAGATCTGCTGGTCACTTAAATTCGGACCAGAGATCTTAGGGGTTCGTCGCTCTTCCTCTGTCCCCACCCCCCTCCGCACTTCCTGGTTGCTGGTTGCGTGAGGGAGGGAGAAAAAGAGAAAGAAAAGCATGCCGCTCACCTCCCTTCTGCCTCTGGTCTCTGTAAAAGTAGCTCTTAAAGGGGCGGGAGCCAAAAAACAACAAACAGAAGCAAGGAGAGCCCCGCACTCACTATCGTTACACCGGATCAAATAATTTTCACCTCCAAAGAGCAGGTACTTGAAAGGTGCGCTGGGACGCGCTAAAGTAGGCGTGGTCGCACTTAATTTCCTGTAAACTCCGGAGCTGGTGGGGAAACATTTTTAAGCTCCGGAGCTGGGAGCCAATTGCCACGGAGTTTAGGGGTCGTGTACAAAGGGCCTGAGAGCCAGTGTGGTGATAGAGCGACAAACTAGTTCTCCAGAGATCTGGATTCAAATTCTTACTCCACTATGAAAATTCTCTGGGGTTTTTACTTTGGGAGACTGTTCCTTGAGCATCTTACAGATCCTGCAAATGGTGACCTTTATGTTTAGCAGAGTATAAAATATAATAACAAACAGCTGCAGAGGAAATCTTAAGGAGAGAACAGTTTTTTTCTTCTTCCCTTTGCATGTAAAAATATCCCTGCACAAGCAATTTAAGTAGAAAAGATTCTGCTGTAAGTCAGAATTGACTTGACGGGATGCCGTGAATGAACATAAGAACATAAGAACATAAGAACATAAGAACATAAGAAGAGCCCTGCTGGATCAGGCCAACGGCCCATCTAGTCCAGCTTCCTGTATCTCACAGTGGCCCCACCAGATGCGTCTGGGAGTGCACGAGACTAGATCTCGGTCTCCTGATCCCACTCCCCTGCATCTGGCCCTTGAAGTACCTGGGTTTTAAGCCTGGAGATGATACATCTAAGGTCTTGTCCCCAACAGCCCTGTTTCTGCAGGCTCAATGCTATGACAAATAACGGGGGAGAAGCCGTAATCCTACCGGCATATTGAAATGTTGCAGCCCACTTATTTGCCCTGTAGATGGTGTCCGAATCTCAGAAATGCTCCTGGATCTCTGTTGCAGGTTTTTTGCTTGTTCATAGCTAGCAGCTAAAAGGAGCCTGAATGGCCACCCTGTCCAGTTTTTGAACAAAAGTGGTGCATCGATAAAACAAAAGATAGAAGAACCTGGTCAAGTTTCCTTTCCAAACTTCAATTCAGAGCCTGTGGCTTGGGCAACCCTGGCAACGGTATTACAAAGGAATAGCTCATCCATGCTCTGGCATGAAGTCCATGTATGAGAACATCATCAAAAGCTATTCTTTAAGAACATGGCTTCTGTTGTTCTTTACGAGGGGGCTGCCAACATATTCCTCAGCTCCCGCTCCTCTGCCTCTGGCAGCACTTTAATCTGCACAATGCTGTTCCTTCTCAGGCTGCAGAAGCATCTTAGATGAGAACAAGCCAAGACCTGACTTGGTCCCACCCCTTACATAAGAAGGGCCCTGCTGGATCAGGCCAAAGGCCCACCTAGTCCAGCATCCTGTATCTCACAGTGGCCCCACCAGATGCATCCGGGAGCGCATGAGACTAGATCTCTGTCTGCTGATACCACTCCCCTGCATCTGGCCCTGGAAGTACCCCGGTTTTAAGCCTGGAGATGACACGTCTCCATCATGGTTTGTAACCTGTGATGGACTTTTCCTCCAGGAATCTGTCCAATCCCCTTTTGAAGGCATCCAGGCCAGATGCCATCACCATATCTGGTGGCAGGGAGTTCCACAGACTAACAACACGCTGGGTAAATTTTATTTTTCTTTTGTCTGTTCTCACTCTCCCAACCCTCAATGTGAGTGGATGTCCCCTAGTTCTGGTATTTTGTGAGAGGGAGAAGAGTGTCCCTCTATCCACTTGACTCATGCCCTGCATTATTTTGTATGTCTCAATCATATCCCCCCTCAGGCGCCTTTTTTCCAGACTAAAGATTTAGCCTTTCCTCATAAGGGAGGTCCCCGAGGCCTTCTCTAGATCCGCATGAAGATTGGAATGCTTAACCTTCCTTCCTTCCTTCTTCTCTCTTTCAGGTTATGTGATCTATGCCACTACCCCCAGTTAAGAATCTGGCTACAGCATTTTGGACCTGCCACTGAGGTTTCTGAATACGCTTTCCAAATGCAGCCCCATGTAAAACGGATGACCGTAATCCAGCCAGAATGTATCTACCTGGTTACCTGAAGGACCGCCTCCTTCTATATGAACCTACCTGGCAGTTAAGAACTAGCCAGGGGGCCCTTTTGAAAGAGACATCCCTCAAGGAGGTGGGAGGGATACCCTGTGGATATGGGGCCTTTTCGGCAGCTTCCCCCAAACTATGGAATGCCCTCCCGAGTGAGACCCGCCTGGCACCGACATTGATGGCATGTTGGCGCCAGGTAAAAACCTTCCCTTTCCAGAAGTTCTTTAAGTGTTACAACATAGATTGTGGGTCCTGGTGGCAATTTTACTGTGTTGCATTTTAACGTATTTTAATAATATTGTACTGTATTGTATTTTTAAAGTTTTAATTGCTTTTAATTGTTCATTTTAATTTTGAATTGTGAGCCGCCCAGAGACCATCGGGTAGTGGGCAGCATATAAGCTGTATAAATAAAATAAAATAAAATAAAATAAAATAAAATAAAATAAAATAAAAGGCTGATGTTTTTCCTGATACCAGTTTCAGGAGGCCAATGCATGTCTTTAGTAAGCTGCTATGCTCAAGATTCAGGCCAAATGATGCTGAGAAGGATGAGGGTCATATGACCACATCACCACTTCCTTCTGTGAGTTACAGAAGTCCTCAGCTGGTGCTGAATCCCCATAGTCTTGGCATTAAGGGGTTTCTTGGCCATCCCAAGCTGATAATTGTTTTATACATTCACCCATAGCTGTGCTCACCGGAAATGAGAAGACACACGCCCTGATATGGCATAAGCTTCAATGGATACAGTACTGCCCAGAGTGGCCTTTGTTGCCAGATGGTGCAGTATACTAGTCTAATAAATAAATAAATAAATAAATAAATAAAAATAATAAAACAGCCTAAAGCTGCCTAGATGCCCTGAGCACATCCGATCTCGCCTGATTTCGGAAGCTAAGCAGGGTCGGCCCTGGTTAGTACCTGGATGGGAGACCACCAGGGAATACCAGGTGCTGTAGGCGCCTGGAGTAGGAACTGGCAAACCACTCCAGGATTCCTGCCAAGAAAACTCCATGGACATGGAGTCGCGAAGAGTCGGTCACAACTGTAACGACACAACACACATACGAGGAAGGCAATCTTTCAGTCCAAGGAGAAATGCCAACGGAGCAAGCACCAATAAAAAAAGATTCTCTCGTGTATGGGGATGAAACGTTGTCGTCGTACAGGCCACCAAATCACTTCTCCAGATGGCCACCCAACGGATTTGCAACACATACACCCCCAAAGTATCCTGCCCGCCAAAGCCCTGCTTGGGTCTTGCAAATGCAGAGCTCTGGCTTCGTTTACACAGTCAATCCAGCTCATCATTAGTCTTCCTGTCAGAGTTTTGTGCTATTTGATCAGCCAGCGGAAGCCATACTTATTGAATAAATAGTTAGCCAGAGACAGAGTTTTCTTAAAACCAAAGAGCTATATTACATATGAACAAAAATATGTCACAGCATCACAGGACTTACACAAAGTTCGACAGCATAACAGCATTTAGTACATATGACAAAATATATGGCAGAGAAACAAAGTGGGTGCCACACTCACAGAAGGCCCAATGAACAATGATTTACAGAACATTTTTATACATGTCTCTGTCCAATCATGAATGACATTACTTCATAGCTATTGCAACCCCTTGCATCAGCCAAAATTCATTATGCTCATTCTTAACATCTGTACCATTAGAAAAAAACTACATTCACTGTGACTTTGCACTTTTACAGACTCCATCTTTAAATCAATTAAATACATATCATATATATATAGAACATCCTGTCTAATACATGTATTTCACTAACTAATATCTGACACTTCCTCTTTTTCTGCTACCTCCACCTTTAGGACAATGCACATATAGCGGCATTTAGGAACATTACCTATCCATATTGCGAAAAAGTTACCACGGCATAGCTCCCATAATCCTCAGTCAGTATGGCTGTTTGCCTTGTTGGCTAAGGATTCTGGGATTTGTAGTCCCAGAAAGGAAGGAAGGAAGGAAGGAAGGAAGGAAGGAAGGAAGGAAGGAAGGAAGGAAGGAAGGAAGGAAGGAAGGAAGGAAGGAAGATTTTCTAGCTGTGATAGTATATCAACAACGGCATGCCTCTAGATGTCCATTGTTTTTTTTTCCATGCCAGCCTGTATAAAAATAGTTTCTATTATTCCTTGGGAGAAAAGACATATTTTATCACATTCCAGTCAAACTAGAATCTGACATACAGCTCTCACTCGCTCGCTCGCTCGCTTTCGAGTAATTAAAAACTATTTTTATAGACCTTGTGCTGATACAGACTTCTACTGCCACATCCACTTGTTTACAGCCTCTTTTATACGAGGCGTAATTCAAGAATTGCATCTATTTAAAAATTTAAATTTCTGTGTTGGTAGATACTGTTACATATTATATGCCTTTGAATTTTGAATTTTTGGATTTTGGTCGTTTGAATTTTGACTAGTCAGGAAGGAAAGGAACATTAAAATGATTACTTTGACTCTGTGTAAGCAGATGAAAATTGAAGCACATTAGGGTGCACAATAGGACCCCCGTATCCACTGATTCATTATCCAATGATTCAGTTATCCATGGTTGCCAGAGGAAAAAATTAAATAAATAATTAATAGCAAATTAAATACGTAAAATAAATAATCGGCATCCATAAATCAAGCTACTGTCACAAAACAGCAGTTTTTTTTTTGGGGGGGGGGGGCGTTGGTGTTCTCTCTTATTCATGGTTTTTGTTATCCACATGAAGGCCTGGAACCAATCCCCAGCGGATAGCAGGGTCCTACTGTATCGCACCCCCATCCCTGCCCAAATTGGCATGAACCCTGTGGGGGTTAAATAAGGCTGCCATGTCTCAGAGGCCTTGGAGAGCTCAGACATTTTTCGGGATGAAGATTGCTAGAAGTAGGTTTTGTTTTTGCCTATGAGGTAGTTTTAAAGATCAGGCACCTGGTGCCAGGCCTCACTGGTTCTGAATGGGAAAAAAATATCTGGATAGATGTTGCATTTATGTGGTGTTGGTGCACCAAAAACCCAGGCAGGAAGTGAGGAAAGCTGGTGGGTATAGTTAGGTTGCTGGAGAAACTGAACAGCCATTAAACAGGAGGATGGCCCAACATTGAATGGGTAACAGGTCAGGACCAGATTCAGCAGTACGCCTCCATTTGAAGGACAAAGGGCACTCTTAGACAAAGAAGAGAGGTAGTTTGAGAGAGGGTTCAGGGGAGCTATTCATGTGAGCATTAAAACCCCCTATCTTAACAGGCTGTGATTGGCTGTGCTTTCAACAATATCTAGACAAATCAAAAAGCCTTCACCACCAAGGCCATAGCTAACAACCCATACTTTATGGGGTTCAGCACCTTAGACCATTGTCCACCCTAAGGCTATGGATACTGTTGTCTACCCAACAAGCCTATTCAGGCCATTGTTCATCTTATGAGCCTATTTCAGGCCAGGGTGACAAGAGGTCAAAGGGAAATATAAAATGGAGGACTCGGAACTAGTTTTCCTCAGACTGACGAAGCTCTTTGGATGAGCAGCGAAACGTTTCAGTCTCTCAAGAAGAAGAAGTCTAGTTGCCATGACTCAGCTCCCAGACAAGGTTATTGATGCCTTTTGGAGAGAGGGGACATGGCTGTTTTGGTCACGTGCCCCTATTTTGCAATTAATCCGAGAACGGCAGAGTTGGAAGGGTCCCCTATGGATCATGGAGTCCAGCCCCTGTCAACGAGGTTCTATAGCCTGTGGAAAGGAGTTCCAAATTCTGGGAGCAGTGACAGAGAAGGTCCTCTCCGGTGTCCCCTATGAAAGTGATAGGGTTAAGAGAAGGAGCCACTCCAAAGGTACCAGTTGTACTGACGTATAGGTGCTGCTAAGATAAGATAAGATAAGATAAGATAAGATAAGATAAGATAAGATAAGATAAAACTTTACTGTCATTGTCCTATGCAAAACAACGAAATTAAGAGAAAAATGAATTTAAAAGTGTTATGTATTGATCTGTAATTGCTTGTTGAAGTAACTGCCTTCCTGTTCCAAAGGGAACAGGCCTATTGGTTGATTCTAGTTGCTGCATTTGGATCTTCAATCCTATTGGTTCCCGCCAAAAGGCAGCCTTGTGATTGGTTGTAATTGTTCCCTCCAAAATGTATCTTTTCCTAGCCAGTCCTGGCCCCTATAAATGTAACTCCCTCTCCCCGGTCCTCAGTCTTGTCTCTCCCTGATTAAAGAGCTGTTCACTAGAACAGTGGTCCCCAATCCCCCGGCCGCAGACCGGTGCCGGTCCGTGGACCGGTCGGCACCGGCTGCCTGGGGAGGCCGGGGAGGCTCCTCCCCTTTACCTCCACCGCCCTCCTCCTCCTCCTCTCCCGCGGGCGGCCGGTGGAGGAGGAAGGCTGGAGGAGCGCAGGAGGAGCCGCCGCCGCCGCCTTTGCCTTTGCCTTCCTCCTCTGCCCGCCGCCGCCGCCGCCCTCCTCCTCCTCACCCTCCACCAGCAGCAGCAGCAGCAGCAGGAAGCTGGGGGCCAGCGGGGAGGAGGGGGCGCGCGTGGGAGGCGCTGGCGAGCCCCCCCACGCGCGCGCACCGCCGCCGCAGCGTGGGGGGCCCCTCGGTCGGAAGAGGAGGTGGGTGCCCCTCCTCCTCCTCCTCCTCCTCCCCCGGGGCGCGCGCCCTTTGGCCCCTCCCTGCGGCCGCGCTCCAGGGCGGAGCCCCCCCGCTCCCGCCGCCGCCGGACCGCGCCTGTGTTGGGGGCGGGCGGGGGGGCGTCGTGGGCCGGCCCGGGTGTTTTTGCCGCCGCCGCGACCCCCCCCACGGTCACCGCCGCCCCTGCGACCCCCCGCCGCAATCGCCCCAGCTGCTGCTGCTGCTCCTCCGGCGGCGGCGGCGGGAGGAGAAGGAGGAGGCGCTACCGCCCTCGTTGCAGCCCCTTGGGGCGGGGCGGGTTCCGCCAGTCCCCAGCGGCCGCCTCCCCGCCTCCCCGGGAGAGCGGACAAGTTCCAGCAGCAGGTGAGAGAGGCGGCGGCGGCGGCGGGGGGCGCTCGGGCTCCCCCTTCTGGGCCCGGAGACCCGGCGGGAGGGGGGGGAAGTCTTGGTGGTGGGGGAGGGCGCGCGCGGTGCGGGGTGAGCTTTGCCCGCCTCCCTGAGAGGTGGCCAGGTGTGTGTGTGTGTGTGTGTGTGTGTGTGTGTGTGTGTGTGTGTCGGGGGAGGGCTGAGGAAAGGACACTGGCCTCTCCGGGGCGCGCGCAGGGACGCCTCCCTCCCCTCCCCCCCCCCGCTGGCCCGCCCGCCGGCGGCAGCCAGAGGCGGGCGGCGGCGGCAGCCAAACCCGGGCGGCTGCCGTGGCCGCCGCGGCCGCCGACAGGAGGAGGCGGGGGCCCGCCCGCCCAGGAGCCCCAGGCTCCCCCCCACCCCGCCCGTGCGCGCGGGGGCGAGCGGCATGCCCGATGCCCCCAGCCAGCGAGCGCCGCCGCCGCTCCCATGCCCCCCCCCCGCAAGGCACACGCTCCAAGCCCCCCCCACACCCCCGCCTCCCCTCCTCCCTCCCCCATCCCCGGCCCCCCCACACACCCTCCCCTTCCCCCTGCCCGACCCCCCCGCACCCCCCATCTCCCCCCCCTCCGCACCCCCAGCCCCGGGCCACGGAAAATCATCAAACATTTACCGGTCCGTGGGGGCAAAAAGGTTGGGGAGCACTGCACTAGAAGCTGTCTCCAGCCTGCTTTGTCTCTGAGCTGAAATCACTGCTGAATCACTAACCCCACGCTACAATAAAAAGATCTACATCAGAAACATCCATACAGAAGAATATGCCACAAACATACGCACCCTGCATTTATACAGGAAATTCCCTCAAAAACGTACTTTTCCCTGCATTCATAACCACTAGCCATAACCAGTGTCGGATAAGATCTATTTCTCAAGTGGCTGGTTCTAGTCTTAAGGACCCCTATACCTCCTTCTAGAGTGCCCAAACTGCGATTCAAAATCCACTCATTTTTGGTAAGTGCCAATATTGCCATTTAACCTGAACAGAGGTGGCTGAGAAGGGGCGATGTCGGCTGCCTGCAGAAAGGGCTCTGAGGGCCATCTTTGGCAAGCGTGCCGTAGATTTGCCAACACTGGTGTAGGGGTTCAGCCTTCTGGGTGTCAGGGGGCCTGCCGAGGGCCAGAATTTGCCTCTCTCTCTCTCTCTCTCTCTCTCTCTTTCTCTCTCTCTCTCTCTCTCTCTCTCTCTCTCTCTCTCTCTCTCTCTCTCTCTCTCTCTCTCTCTCTCTCTTATATACACACACACACACACACACACACACACACACACACACACAGAGGATATTTTGCTATTTCACAGCCCTTTTTATATAATGCTCTCACTTAAGAACATAAGAACATAAGAAGAGCCATGCTGGATCAGGCCAAAGGCCCATCTAGTCCAGCTTCCTGTATCTCACAGCGGCCCCACCAGATGCGTTTGGGAGCGCATGAGACTAGATATCTGTCTCCTGATACCACTCTCCTGCATCTGGCCCTTGAAGTACCCTGGTTTAAACCCTGGAGGTTACACATATCCATCATGGTTTGTAACCTGTGATGGACTTTTCCTCCAGGAATCTGTCCAATCCCCTTTTGAAGGCATCCAGGCCAGATGCCATCACCACATCCTTGTGGCAGGGAGTTCCACAGACTAACTACACACTGGGTAAAAAAAAAATTCTTTGTCTGTTCCCACTCTCCCAACCCTCAGTTTGAGTGTATATCCCCTAGTTTTGGTATTTTGTGAGATGGAGAAGAGCGTCCCTCTATCCACTTGACTCATGCCCTGCATTATTTTGTACGTCTCAGTCATATCCCCCCTCAGGCGCCTTTTTTCCAGACTAAAGAGCCCCAAATGTTTTCCTTTTTTCCAGACTAAAGAGCCCCTTCTGACTAGTTTGGTCTTGTTGTGTGCAAACTTTAGGGCGACCCTATGAATGAGCGGCTGTCAACAGACCTGCTTAGCCGGTGCAGACTCAGGCAGTTCCTTCAAGTCCTTCTTTGTTCCGTGAATAGTTTTGTACCGTGACAGCATTGGTCGCAATCACATGATTTTGTCCCTGTTTCAGTATTCCCATGGTTGTGATAACTTGTCTCGTGACAAGCATTACCTCACAGTCTTGTACCGTGACAAACACTGAATTTGTCTAGCTTCCTTTTTCCTTTTTTGGGGGGGGGGGTGTTTAAAAATTCTGTTTTGATATTTCACTTCTGAGGCACCTTTTTTTCCAAACTAAAGAGCCCCAAATGTTTTAGCCTTTCCTCATAAGGGAGGTGCCCCAGCCCAGTAATCATTTTAGTCACTCTCTTCTGCACCTTTTCCAGTTCCACTATGTCTTTTTTGAGATGCAGTGACCACAATTGTACACAATACTTCAGGTGCAGCTTTACTATCGTTTTTTACAATGGCATTGGCATTATAATGTTGGCTGTTTTATTTTATTTTCTCTCACCTTGGTTTCACTTCCATTGTAGGAGAAATCCTGAGACAATGGGTGAGGGGTGAGATGGAAAAACAGCTGGCTTGGGGGGGAAACGCGAGAAGTCGCATGACGCTTGTTCCAGCCAGCGCACAGTTGGAGAGCTGAGGCAAGAAGAGTCACGACAGAGAAAGATTGCAAAATCAGCTCAAGAACCCTGCTGGAGCCCTTCTGGTAAGAGATAAATTACAAGTGGAAAGAGACTATCTGAGGACGAATTGCACACTCCCCCCAAAAAGGGGAAGAACCTGATGGGCCCCAGATGGTGTCACCTCCATCCAAACTATGCAACTAGAGGAAGACAGAGCCTTGAGAAATTAAACTATTGGACTAGGCCAGTGGTACTCAACCTGTCGGTCCCCAGAGGTTCCTGGACTGCAACTCCCAGAAGCCTCCACCACTCGCTGTGCTGGAAGGGATTTCTGGGAGCTGCAGTCCAGGAACCTCTGGGGACCCACCGGTTGAGAACCACTGGACTAGATTTACCAGAAACTCCAGCCAGCCCATAGGAACCTTTTTTGCAGTCCAATAAGGAACTTCTCCAAAGTCTCACAGTAGGACAGAAGTGGGGTTGATTCGACCGATCAATGGCCACCGTGCAAAGCGGCTGCAAGAAAGGCAAATGGGATTTTAGGATGCATTATCAGAAGTACAGCCTCGGTTACTTTGATTTTAATTCAAGGTTTCGTCCCTTGCCGAACAAACTTCATCACATTCTTCTGGGCTTCTTGCATGACTTTGTCTGTGAAGATTCCCAGTCATCCAGGCGAGGTTATCTAGAAGCTGAGTCGTAACAACTGGACTTCTTTTCTTGTGGGACCAAAATGTTTTGCTACTCATCCAGGTAGCTTCTTCAGTCTGAGGAAAATTGGTGGGAGGCTTCCAATTTATAATTCACCTTGGTTTCACACCACCCTCGTCTGAATAGTCATGAGGTTCTGTTTTCAGTATTACTGGGATTGTTTGGAAAAGGAAAAGAACCCATTCATTTTAATTTTCACTATTCTTCCCAAAAGTGATAATTCGAATCTATTCCATTTTTTCCAGATCTTTCTGAATGTCATTAAACAGCCTTTTATTGATGTACTCATTTTCTTTGTAATGTAGATTTCCAAATATTTCTTCTTTTAAACTTCCAAGAATTTTGTTCTTTCAGTTAGTCTTTGGATCTCCTCTTGCTCCATATTTTTAACCAACATTTTCATTTTTTTCACTGTTCACTTTCATCCCTGCCATTTCTTCATATTCTTTTATTTTATATATAGTAATTTATCTGCTGAATTATTTGGTTCTTCCAGTATAAATACTAGATCCTCAGTGAAGGCCTGCCATTTATATTCTTCCCCTCTATGTAATCTTCTGCCCTTTTATTCCTTTATTATTCCTGACCTGTTCTGTAAGAATTTCCAGTGTCAGGATAAATAGAAGTGGAGATGGGGGACACCCTTGTCTTCTTCCTTTTTTTATTTTAATTTCTTCTGCACATTCTACATTAATTTTAATTTTTGCTTTTTGTTTTGTGCACCTGGCTCCCATTAAATTTACAAATCTTCCTCCAATTCCTATAGCTTCTAGATGTTGTATCCTAAAACTCCAGTTCAGATGGTTGAAAGCTTTCTCTGCATCTAAACAAAAATCAGTGCCATTTAGAGATGGGCACGAAATGAAAAACGAAATGCTGTTTCATCATTTTGTTATGTAACGAATTACTTTGCTATGTAACGAAACAGTAGGATGCATTTCATTACGTAATGAAACACCATTTTTTCCCATCTAGGAATGAAATGATTCCTCCTTGAGCAGGGATGGCGAACCTATGGCAAGCGTGCCAAAGGTGGCACGCAAAGAGCTTTCGCCTGGCACGCGACATGGGCACTCGGTGCCAAAAAGTTTCATCATCCCTGTCCTAGAGGAACCAAAATGGCAAGAGAGCTTCTTTGGACTCCTCCCTGTAAGCTCCCAAAGTTTGGAGAGGTTTGGGGCTCAGGGGGCTGTTATGAAACTCCAAAGGGGTCCCCTTAGGAAAATATGATTTCTAATTGAGTTGGAAGCAGATAATAGTACCCCTCTCAACACGGGCAAGCGATTAGTGGCTTCCTGACTCAGAATGATCTTCTCCTAGAGGGACCCCCTTTGGAGTTTAACAACTGAGCCCCCTGAAACCCAAACCTCTCCAAATTTGGGGGGGTTACAGGGAAGAGCTTGAGGTAGCTTCCCTGCAGTTTTGTTGCCTTCTAGGCTCCAGGGGAGCCATTAATGAATCACTTGACTTTGTTTCATTCAAAAACTACTTTAAAAATTGTTACTAACGAAACGAAATGAAACTACTAAAGAAACGAAACGAAACACTATATTTTCATTCCATGCCCATCTCTAGTGCCATTTGTTTCTCAGGGTCTCCTTCATAATATTCCAACAGATTTAGAACCATTCTTAACATTATTTCTCATCTGTCTTTTTGATAAGAAAACCATTGGCCATTGTCAGGGCCAACAGTGAGGGACGTAGAAGATGGAACTCTAGAACATCTGGAGGGCCTGTGTGTGTCCCAACCTTGTTCTCAAGCTGGTAAATATGTAACGTAGGACAGGAATGAGTAAAAATAAGTTACCATGATCTATTCATTTCAAGTGGCTCTTTCTGTCCCAGGTCAGTTTTAAATCACTAGCCAGCCAGGTTATGCGGTGTGTTGTATATACTGTGTGTGAACGTATGTATGTATGCATAAACCCACATTCTTTAGTTATGTGATAGTTCAGGATAAAAACAAGGCGATTAAACAACGTTCAGTTTGTCCTGTTCAGTCCTCGGGGGTGAAAGGGAGGTTCTGTCCCAGAACATCTGTTCTCGCTGCCGGCATTCCTCGTAAAAACTTTTGATTGTTCAGGAGTCCTTTCCACGGGAAAGCAGAGATGGGAGAGGAAGGGGAAGGGAGGGCAGAGGTGGAACCAAGAGCCAAGAATGGAACCACTCATGTGAATTCAATCATGTATCCCAGCAACAGCTTTTCTGCTGTTCCCACCCACTTAAACCTCCCCGTCCCTTTAAAAAAAAAATCAAAGTGCTTCAGACGCAATATCTCACGAAGCTTTCCAAGAATCTTATAAGGCTGTTTCATTTTATCTCCATGCTGAATCTGAGGTGGACATCCCTCAGCTGTTCGATGGCCCACAGACCCATCACTGGCCCTTGATGAGCTGATTGCTCTGGGGTGGCGTTGTTTATTAACAAGTCCCAGAATTCTCCATTCTAGGAGTCTCCATTGACAGACCCCTACGGACCCCCTAAATGTGGATCACTCGAGAGAAAGGTCTCAGATGGGTGGACGGTTTTGTGGCCTAGCTTCCTGCTCAGAAAGGAAGCTGCCCCGGTGCTTGTTACTGACTTCTGTTTTTTTTTAAATCTATACAGTATATATTTTATTTTATTTTATTTTATTTTATGTCAGTCACGACTGTAACGACACAACACAACAACATTTTATTTTATTTTTGTTAAATTCACAGAGCTGAATAGCCCCAAGTTTCTCAGAGTAGTCCACCCCTTTCTCTCATCAACTGGCACTTACAGCTCATGCTGAGACATGATCAACAGCTCATGCTGAGACATGATCAACAGCTCATGCTGAGACATGATCAAGAGAAAGAATCAAAGGTTTTGTTACTTACGATTTAAACAGATCAAGCAACAAACTGACAAACATGACTGCTTTTAGCAACAGACTACAGCAGACTACTGACTTCCGACAGACAACAGAGAAGGTGGCGGAGTGGGTGGGGAAACAGAGCAGAGAGGTGAGGCTCTCTTTGAATCGGAGGCAGGAGGGAACAATCAGTCACCAGAAAGTGCCCTCCCAGCCAAACCTATTAGAGGCAGCGTGTATAATGTATAATGGTTAGAGTGTTGGGTGATGACTTAAGAAGCCCAGAGGCAAATGTGGATTTGGCTACGGAACTCAGCAGGGTGATTGTGAGCGGGTCACATCCTGTCATCCTGACCTGCCTTACAGGGCTGTCATGAGAATAAAATCCCCGAGGGACTTGAAGTAACTGAAGCACAGGAAATGGTTAAGTGACATGACAAAGAGCACGTACCATCGACCGCACATTTCCCTGGGGCTACCACTCTCTGTGAGCTGCCTATCCAGCTATGGAGCCCGAGGTCCACAAGCTCTTGGCCCTGCACCTCCTGGTAGAAAAGCCAGCCTGTGTAACCTCAGGCAAGCTGCATGGCGATCCCAAAGTGTCCCCTGGGAGAAGGGAAGGGGTGATGAGAGAAAGGGGTGGACTACTCTGAGAAACTTTGGGCTATTCGGCTCTGCGAATTTAACAAAAATAAAATAAAATAAAATAAACAGTCCAATCTGAGTGCTCTCTATACCGCCACCATACATTAGAACCATCCTGACAGGATATAATTAGGGATTATTGGATTGGAACTCCCAGAATGTCACGGTCCGTGTGTGGTCAGGAGGCTGTGGGCTTCTGGCCGTGGCGAACCAAAGATTTCCCCTCTCTGAGCACCGCACATCCTCAAACCAAAAGGGATTTAAAGGGCGGCACTTCTATATAAGGACTCTGCTGTGAAAAATGGTTGTTTTCACACATCCTGCCACCATCCATCAAGGAAATGGCAGGAGAAAGAAGACGGTCTCCCTCCCCTGCCTCTCGCCTGTTCTTCGTCTACACGGACCATGTTGGCGTGTTTGGCGTTTGTCTGTGTGCTGCCTGTGGGCCGGAGAGCGAGCAATTCTCCTTAAGCGTAAAAACGTGCAAAGTTTGCTTCCTTTCTAATTCCGGAGAACTCGGACGTGTGCTTTGACGGCTTGGCGTCAGTTAATCCTGCCCAAAATACACAAAACCAGCCCCACAACTTGCACACCTCATCAGATATTTACACTTATATGGAGAGAACAAACAGTGCATTTTCAAACACAAACTGTTTGTTATACGAAGGTCCACTGTACAGGCAAAATTAAAAACAGGGTACAGTGGACCCTTGTATAACAAACAGCTTGTATAACATAAAATTTGTACAACATAAAAATTCTATAGATAGGAGAAATTTGCTTAACATAATCGCCTATGGGGAGAATCCGTACAACATAAAAATGGGATCACTCCGTTTTCAATGCATTCCTATGGGAATTTGTATAAAGGAAAATTTGCTTAACATAATTTCATTTGGAATGAATTAATACCTTTATACAAGGTACCACTGTACTTCAAAAGTGTTATCTTGGCCATTAGCTAAATCTTCTTTTGAAGCCATGGGAAACAAACCTGTTCCCTCTTCAATATGACATCCTTTCAAATACAGTGGTACCTTGTATAAAGGAATTAATTCGTTCAAAATGAAATTATGTTAAGCAAATTTTTCCTTTATACAAATCCCCATAGGAGTGCATTGAAAAAGGAGTAATCCCATTTTTATGTTGTACAGATTTTCCCCATAGGCGATTATGTTAAGCAAATTTCCCCTATCTCCGGAATTTTTTATGTTGTACAGATTTTATGTTATACAGGCTGTTTGTTCTACAAGGGTCCACTGTATTTAAACATAGCTATCATATCCCCTCTCAGCCTTCTTTTTGAAAGGCTAAACATTCCCAGATCCCTAAGCCGTTCCTCATAAGACATTTCCTCCAGACCTTCAACCATCCTAGTCGCCTGGCTGGTAAGCAGCAAAAGAAAAGGAGCATGCCTAAGTCATTTACTTATTATTTATTTATTAGTTAGTTATGGAGGCAGCCACAGGGAGAAAATGTCCCATTGGGCTCCGTCACACTGCCATCCCTCTTCCTGTTATGCCAGGCACGGCTTCCTGTTTAAGGAGGTGTCTTTCCCCCCCTATTCTACTGGATGACTTAATTTTACCGTCAAAAGATGCCCATTTAAAATACGGTAATCATAATCATAATCATAATCATAATCCCTTTTTCCGAATTGATTCTAGGAATGCCGCATGAACAGGATACAAGGGTATAAATGGCACTGCCGGTATATCCTCCTGACAGAGACGTTGAACGGAATACATGCTTCTCTTGCCGCCCTATCTGGTGATTTACGGCGGCTCTAAAACCATAAGATAAAGAATGTCTAAAATTAGACGCTGGAGTATGCTTACAAATAACAACTTTTTCAAAACTTTAAAAAGCAGAAATACCACCATGATGAATAACAAAAAATCTCAGGCCGCTTATTCATCATCCAAGCGGTTTTCTGTCATAACACAGAGACCAAAGTATAAATCTTGAACCATCCAACAACTCCAAATGGGCCTTATAATGGTCATTTCAGTGTTTTAAATGCCAAATACTTGCCTGTCTTATTCTTATACAACGTTTCACAGCTTTTAAAAACATTTCCGTCCTGAAATTTATGTTTTCTTATCAACGCATGCTTTGAGTTCAACGCTATACATACTTTTGGAATATCATCATTTTCTTTGTTAAAACAAAGGGATGAAGTTTCTAGTCCTTGTGATGAGGGGAGGGGAGATGAGAGAGGTGTAAAGTCAAGGCCTGGAGAAAGCTCTGAAGCCTACAGGATATTAGGATGAAGCTGCATTGATAAATAATATGGGAAATGATCCACTGTTGGGACAGTCTGTTCCACATCATTCTCCATTGACTAAATGACATAAGAATCAATGCAAATGAGCCCCCTGTAATCTGTGGTTTTTCCCTCTGCTGCTGGGTCTTCTGGGGCTTTTTGGAATTAAACACATTCAGATAGGATCAGGTGGATGTCATCACTTGAGCCAATATGGAGGGGTTTGCTGCTGTTGTATTTAAGGCCATTCCAGCCAGCTACAGTGAAAGAGGCATAGCAGCAAGGACTCTGGTGTCTGGGTCTTTCTTTCTTTCTTTCTTTCTTTCTTTCTTTCTTTCTTTCTTTCTTTCTTTCTTTCTTTCTTTCCTTCCATCCTTCCTTCCTTCCTTTATTTCCTTTATTTCCTTTATTCCTTTACTTGCTCATCTATCTCTAGATCAGCTAGGTGACCAAAGGAAATAAAGAAGTGAAGACTTGGCACAGAGAAAGAAGATGAGGAAATTTAAGGTAGTTTTGTTCAAACTGTCCTTTTGCAAAACTAGACGGTCGAAGCCGAACTACCTTAAAACTCCCCTTTTTTTCCTCTGCCGAGTATCCACTTTTTTTTAACAAACTGGAAACAAGGTTGAGCTGCAAACTTCCTCCTGTCTTCTTCCTCGCTTCTTTTGCTAGTGCTAGAAGATTATCAGTACAAGAAAGAAAGAAAGAAAGAAAGAAAGAAAGAAAGAAAGAAAGAAAGAAAGAAAGAAAGAAAGAAAGAAAGAAAGAAGGTTAGGGATTGGAAAAGGAAACAAGAAGACCCAGTCCCCAGGTGTGGAGAAGAGAGGATTCAAATGGTTAACAAGCTGCAAACAAGGTTGATTTCCTCCCTCTCCTATTGTTTCTATGTGGTTTCCTGAAGCAAATTAACCTGGGAAAACCAGACACAACTTCACTGTGGACCTATTTGCATTTGCTTCACTGTGTAGTCTCAAACTAAGAGAAAAAGCAAGAACAGGTTACCTACCTGTAAGGGTAGTTCTTTGAGTAACGCCTCTGTGAATTCCCACTAATGGGTTTTCCCTGCGCAGCTTCCCGGACCTTCCAGAGCTTTCACTCAGCTCCTAGGGACCTCCTCCTGCCCCACTGGGCATGCTCAGGAACTCCTGCGCTGAGGTCCTGAGTTCCACAACTGTCCACCGCTGCAACAAGAAGAAAAGAAAGAGACGTGACGGACAGAGGGGAGGACAGGCGGGGAGTGGGAATTCACAGAGGCGTTACTCGAAGAACTACCCTTACAGGTAGGTAACCTCTTCTTCTTCTTCGTAGCCTCTGTGAAATCCCACTAATGGGAGAATAGCAAGCTAACTTACAGGTGGCGGGCCGTCACGGAAGAGAGTAGGAGAGGACGGCTCTGCCGAAGGCCGAGTCAGATCTGGCCCGGACATCCAGCTTGTAGTGCTGGGCGAAGGTGGATGGAGAGGACCAGGTAGCAGCTCGGCAAATGTCCTGAAGCGGAATCCCTTTGAGAAAGGCCGAGGAGGATGAGACGGCCCTGGTAGAGTGGCCTCTAATAGGCTCTGGTACAGGGGTGTGAGACAGGTGGTAGGCCATGCGAATAGTTTCCACAATCCACCTGGAGATTGTCTGGGGTGTAACGGGCATACCCCGAGAAGGCCCCGTAGGGTGTACAAAAAGTCTGGGGGAACCCCGGAGGGACTTAGTTCTAGATGTGTAGAATAGGAGCGCCCTACGGACGTCTAGGGTGTGCAGCGATCTCTCCAAATCAGACGAGGGAGACGGAAAGTACGCCGGGAGTGTTAGAGGTTGGCTCAGATGAAAATGAGTAACAACTTTCGGAAGGAAGGAGACATCAGGGTAGAGGATGACCTTGTCGGGGAAATTGGAGGAAGGGTGGGTCCACCTGGAGCGCTGCCAGCTCAGAAGATCTTCTGGTAGAAGTGATCGCCAGTAGGAACGCCTCCTTTAAGGACAGGAGATGCAGGGGTACTGTGGCCATAGGCTCAAACGACGGGGAAGAGAGCCTTTTGAGGACGAGATTCAGGGACCACAGAGCTGAAATAGGAGCCCTCTGTGGGCGGAGGTTGTTTGCCCCTTTGAAGAATTGCTTGACCCGCGGGTGTCTAAACGAGGTGGCTGACGGGGAGTCTGGAGGTTGATGGGCAACAATGGCTGCCAAATAGACTCTCAGGGTGGAGGTTGATAGACACCTGTTAAAGAGTAGGAGGAGATACCTTAACAGTGTTCACCTCCGTCAGGCAAGAGTCCAGGTGGTGTCCCTGAGTGAAAGAGAGAAAAGATTTCCATTTGTAGCTGTACAGAGTCTGAGTTGATGATTTTCTAGAGTGGGAGAGAACCTCCTCTATAGAGAGTGAATGAGCCAGGCCGTCAGATGTAGGGACTGAAGATTTGGGTGAAGAAGGCAACCACCATCTTGCGAGAGGAGTTCCAGAATCTGAGGCAAGTGGAGATAGTCTGTTGCCATGGTCTTCAGTGTGAGGAACCAAGGTTGTCGTGGCCACCAAGGAGCAACCAGGATGGTACGAGTGCTCTCCTGTCGGAGACGGAGGACAGACCTGTGGAGAAGTGGGAGCGGTGGAAAGGCATATGCCCTCATTCCTTCCCATAAGGTTGAGAGAGCGTCGCCTATGGAGTATACGCCTCTTCCCGCCCTGGAGCAGTACTTCAGGCATTTCGTGTTTGTCTCGGAGGCAAACAGGTCTACCTGGGGATGACCCCATCAGTGACAGAGGGCCCGAAAGACCATGTGGGACAGGCTCCACTCGTGGTCGTTGGTTGTCCTTCTGCTGAGGCCGTCCGCTATCGAGTTGTCCTCGGAAGCGATGTGTACTGCTGTGAGCACCAGTCGAAGACCTTCAGAGTCAGCTGTAGCAACGCCCGGGAGCGGGTGCCCCCTTGTTTGTTTACGTAGTGAAGCGCCGTGGTGTTGTCGGTCACTATCAGGACTTGTTTGCCCGTAAGGAGCGGCGCAAAGGATTTCAAGGCGTTGAAAATTGCCATCAGTTCTAAATAGTTGATGTGGCGAGTCCGAAGTGCAGGGGGCCACGTGCCGTGTGCTTGGAGAGGCCGACAGTGAGCACCCCAACCCACTGTGCTGGCATCAGTGGTGATTTGTATCTTCAGGTATTGCTGCTTGAAAGGGTGGCCGACAGAAAGATGGGCCCTGTCCTTCCACCACTGTAGGGCGGAGTGTAAGGCCGGTGTGACCCGCAGTGTCTTGGATAGCTTTTCTTTGTGGGGGTAGAATCTGGCCAGAAGCCATGCCTGGAGTGGTCTGAGCCGGAACCGTGCATATGGTAGAATGGGTGTAATTGAAGACATGAGTCCCAGTAGATGTTGTGCTGTCAGGGTGGTCACCAACCGCTGTGGCCGGAAGGGTTTGAGAGCATCGAGGAGCTTGTGTTGCCTGTCGTCCAGCAGGAATGCCTTGCCCCGTATGGAATCGAGGACTGCTCCTATGTAGTGGACCGTTCGTGTCGGCCGGAGGATGGACTTCTTTGTGTTTATGGTAAATCCGAGAGATGTAAGTAGACGAATGGTGTAACGTACGTGTGCTTCCGCTTCTTGTCTTGTAGGCGAGATGATTGGCCAATCGTCTAGGTACGGGAAGATATTGACGTCCCTCAGGCGGAGGAAGGCCGCGAACAGAGCCAGGCATTTTGTGAAAACTCGAGGAGCGGTGGAAAAGCCGAAAGGGAGCGCCTTGAACTGGTAAGTATCCCGTCCTATTTTGAAGCGGAGGTATTTTCTGTAAGAATGCCTGATGGTAATATGAAAGTATGCATCCTGAAGATCCAGGACTGTGAACCAATCCCCTTTCTGGAGTAGCAGGATGATGGACTCCAGGGTCGTCATCCAGAACTTCCTGTGTTTGATGAACTGGTTGATCACCCTGAGGTCTAAGATGGGTCTAAGCGTGTCGTCTTTTTTTGGAATAGCGAAATATCGTGAGTAAAAACCATAGGTGTCGTCTCGTGGCACTGGTTCGATAGAGTCCTTTCACAGTAGAGTGCGGACCTCTTCGTAGAGGGCTTCAGACGGTGGAGTAGTGACAACGCGACCCAGTGGAGGCCACCAGTCGAACTCTATGGCGTAACCTTTGCTGACGATGGTAAGGACCCAGCTGTCTGATGTTATCGCTCTCCAGTGGGCAAGAAAGAGGCGCAGTCTGATATCTGTAGGAGGCGTGGTAGTGGAAGACACCAGGTCAGGAAGTATGTTTAGGCTTTCTGTCGTATCGGCGAGAGGACTGGGCTGACCTTGCACACTGTTGATGGCTGGAGCGGTAGTATGGAGATGTCGAGTACTGCTGCTTCGCACACTGTTGTCCACGCTGACCCGCAGGAGGGTAAGGGCGGCGCCACTGATGCGGGGGTGGGGGGGGAGGTGTCTGCGATGCCAAACCCTGGTAGGCATAGGAATGCACCATCTTGCGCATTTTCAGGATGTTATCGAGGGACTCGTCTGTTGTAGCTGCAAAGAGGCCCTCGCCATCGAAAGGGGCGCCCTCAATCCTGTTGCGCGTGTCGTCGGTGATGGTGACAGTGCGCAGCCAGGCATGGCGGCGTAGGAAAACAGCGTTAGCTAGCTGCCTCGCTGACGAGTCAGCGATGTGGCAAGATGCAATGGTCTGGTAGTCCAAGAGGGTCAAGAGCTCCCCATGCAGGGAGGAGAGTTGTGCCCTGATGTCATGCGGCACTCACTCCAGTAGGGGAAGCATTTCCAGTAGTAGATGACGAGAGTAAGCCTCCATGGCGCAGAGATGGTTGGTAGTGCGCAAGGAGAAGGATGCTAAGGAGTATTGCTTCTTGCCGATTAAGTCCAATTTCCTACCCTCCTTATTGCTAGGGGTGGAAGTGGAGGTGTTCTTGGCCCAGTTTTGAGTGGCATTTACAATCAGGGAGTTAGGCAAGGGGTGCCTGGCAAGGAAGTCAACCTCTTCTCCATGAGTACGGTAAAGATTGTCTGTACGCCATGGCATGAGAGGCGTAGACGAAGGTTTAGTGAATGAGGCTTTAGCTGACTGAAGAAGAGAAGGGATAAATCCCAGGCGCAGCTGAGGTGTGCGATGCTTACGCAGGTGTCCAAAAAACTTACAGGAGCCCTTGGGATACGGGAGCTCTACCTGCAGCTCCATAACCTGTGCCACCTTATTGATGATTTTAGAGTAGGTGGAGAAGTCCTCCTCAGGGGCGGTTGCAAGGTTGTGTTTGGCATTGGTCCCTCATGGAGCGAGACGAGTGGGCAGATTGGGAGTCCCGTTCAAAGTCAGAAAGGAGAGACCTGTCCATGGATGCAGGCATGAGGGAGCGATGACGCCGCAAAGGGCTGAGAGGAGGACGCTCATACTCAGGTGGATTCGGTCGCTGTGGGATGCGACCACGGGATCTTGATGACGGTGATTGGCTCGGCTCGTCCCTGACAGCGTTCATGCTGGAGTGTCCAGTATCGCGAGTGCGAGCAGTCTCTGTCGGTGCAGAGCGCTTACGGGAGTGAGCAACATGCTCAGCAGAGCGACGGCACTTCGGGGTAGGGGAGCGTGAGGTCGATGACGAAGAGCGCTCCCTGCCCCGGCCGGCCGCAGAGTCGTCGTCAGAGGAGCCTGAGACTACTCTGATGTAGCAGCGGCGGCGCTTGCGAGCCCCCGAGGGCGAAGCGCGTCACTGTCAGCGGTCTTCCCCGCTGCGCGAGCGCTTGCGCTTCCGAGAGTGGCGGGAGGAGGAGGCGTCCCTGCCGTCCTTGCTGTCATCACTGGAGGTGTCGGAGGCGGAATCGTAAACATAATAGGTGCGCCGCCCCCGACGTTTGTTGGTACGCTGCGGGCGACTAGCGTGCTCGGCCGACGCCTCCTGTTCACGATGGTGGGGGAGGCGTGCCTCCTTGCGGTGCTCCCTAGCGAAGTGTGTGTGAAACTCCATTTCAACCTTCAGCAAGGGGGAGAGCCTGCGAAGACCAGTAGCAGCGGCATGCAAGGCATGGTCTTGGGTGGCAGCGTGGGAGTCTCTAGAGTCGGTCAACTGACGAGGGCTCCGCTGGCGAGCCTCAATCATAGTGTCCCGCGAAGGGGACTTGGATGCCCAGCTCCCCGACTGAGATGAAACAGGGGAGCGGGAAGCCCTGTGCGCGGCCGGGGAGCCTCCATGTCCATGGCGGGGGCTTCCTAATTGGGCCGAGGACCCCGACGCTACCCCTTGTGCCGGTGTACGGGCACTTTCGGTCGGCAGGGTGCGGCGCGCTGGCGGCTGGTGGGACGCCTGGGTAGGCTTCTTTTTCTTCTTTTTAGCTGCTTGGGAAGGGGTTCCCGCTGCTCTAGAAGCTTGGGAGGATTTGGAGGCAAGCGACGTTGGGGGGGAAGACGCCCCGTGGCCCTGTTGAGCTTCCATCGGCTTGAGAGATTGTTCCCAGAGGAACACTCTAAGGCAGGGGTCCTCAACCTAAGGCCCCGGGGCCGGATGCGGCCCCCCAAGGTCCTGAATCCAGCCCCTGGGACCAATTGCAACCCCCCCACCGACCCCCTGTTTTGTGAGCAAGCCAGCCTCCGCAGCTGCTTTTGGACTGGGATCCAGCCCCCAGTGGTATCTGGGTGGTGGTGGACCGGCCCGCTGGTTGAAAACTTTGAGGACCCCTGCTCTAAGGCGACCTTGTCGCTGTTTCAGTGCCGGTTTTGAACGTTTTTGGCACTCGGCACAGGTTGCCGGTTGGTGGGTCTCCCCCAAACAATATAAACAAGAGGTGTGCCCGTCCGAAGTCGAGATCTTGTTCGGGCACCTGTCGCAGCGTTTAAATAACGCTCATGGGGCCATAAACGGCCTGGAGGGAGGGGGGAAAGGAGGGGGGAGGAGGTTGGGTGGACTAAGAAAACAATAAAGAAGGGCTGTTTACTAAAAAGGAAAGTAAGTACTTATCAGAGGAAAGAAAATAGTCCACGTGTTGTCTCTTTCTAGGAGCTGAGGAAAGGTGCGACTGTTGCTGGCGGCGGCAAAAAGGAACTGGGGACCTCAGCGCGGGAGTTCCTGAGCATGCCCAGTGGGGCAGGAGGAGGTCCCTAGGAGCTGAGCGAAAGCTCTGGAAGGTCCGGGAAGCTGCGCAGACGCGCAGGGAAAACCCATTAGTGGGATTTCACAGAGGCTACGAAGAACAACTGAGGGATACAGTGTCTGGCGTAATAATTCCACAGCCCTCCTCAGATCTCAAAGCAGAATAAATTAAGCAAATAAATCAAACTGGATAAGCTGGACTTCTCAGAAAAATGAAGTCTCACCCCTTGTCCAAATTCAGAATTTTTATTGTATTTCACAGCTGATGTCTTGTGGCTTAGAGTAGCAAGTCACGCCAACTTCTCCATTAAGTTCCCTGGTTTCGAACTCTAGTCGTGATTTACTGCACTAACCAGCAGGATTTCGGCGTTTTCCGTGCGGTGTTTGCACCGAGTCACAGATATTGGAAAAGTATCTGGAATCGCATGCACTTTCCAAACTTATTTGTCAAAACAAAAGAGGAAACACAATAGGAAGACCACAAAGGTACTGTCTATTTAGAAGCTGGTGGAATTGTTGCGGGATGCACCAACCTACATCACAAGCAGCGTTCAAGCCGTAAAGACATCAGAAAAGTCTTTCAAGGTCAGATTAACCTCTTTTGGCCCACCCGATTTTGCCGAGGACAGTGGCTCCTTCCAAATGCATCAGGTAAAAATAAAAAAATACAACAGGAACAGAAGCAGCCAGTTCTTGTGGGATAATCCAGTCTTGGATCCTTAGAGATGTTATGACTCAGCTCAACAAGACAATGTTTTCAGAACATAATCCGCCTGCTTTTCCCTGCCAGGGCACAGCTTTGTAACAAGCAAAGCCATAAACCACGTTCGGCTTTGAAAGGCACTCCCCGCTAACCCCCAAAGAAATTTTGGGGGGGAAAGGATTGATTGCAGAAAGATGCCAATCTCTCGTTTTAAGAGATGATGGAATTGGGCAGGGTAAGGAAGTTGGACCGTGGAGATGGGCAACGATTCCCACTGGCATCGTGCCGGGAAATGTTACTGCTAGGATCTCAAATATGGTAGCAGGCCCAGCTCGCAGTACATAAGAACATAGGAAATAAAGTTAAACATGTTTGCGGATGACTTAATTTTAATATCGACTAACCCATTAGAAGCGGCAGGTCCCCTGTTTAATATATTAAAGAAATTTGAAAAAATATCAGGACTAGAAGTAAATTTACAAAAATCAGAAATTATGTTTTTAAACGTTCCTAGGAAGGAGCAAGATCAATTAAGATTACAAATGAAAATGGGAAATGGTGTTTAAAAAATGATTTATTTAGGAGTGGTATTAACAAAAAATTGGGAAAATTTAGGTAAGGAAAATTATAACAAAACTTGGAGAAAGATCCAGAAAATAATAAAGGGCTGGAAAGATAAAAAAATGGGAATACTGTCAAAAATTAGGGCTTTGAAAATCTTTATAGTTTCAAAATTGTTATATCTATTTCAGGTTCTCCCAATATTACTCTCAGAAAAGATTTTAAAGAAATGGGACACATCATTAAGGAAATGGGCTTTTGGCAAGAAAAATCAAAGAATTAAACATAAAATCCTATATGCAATAAAAGAAGAAGGAGGATGGAGTATGCCCTCTTTGGAAAAGTATTATATAGCCTTCCAATTAAAATGGGCAATGAAGGTGGAGGAATACCCCACACCCAAATGGAAAAGAGTAGAAGATGCAATAAATAACTCAGCAGGTTACTTAGGGATATTTGATAGAGATAAAAGAATACTGAAAGAAGTTAAGGGACCAAGGCAAGTAACAATGGAAATTTTAATAAAAAGGACGAAAATAGGTGGAGTATCGAATTGGGGCCCTTTAGAACAGTTTAATAAAGAGGGGAAGATTTTGTCACAAAAAGATATAAAGAATCTAAAAGAGAAAGGATATTACAAAATCAAAGATATGCATGAATTAATGTCAACAGGAGGGGCAATAAATAAATTAAAAGGGATATTAGGGAATCAAAAATGGATGATGGCAGAAAGTATGAAAAGGAGATATGATCAATGGTTCCTTTCTCTTAAGGGAAAAGAAGATAGACAATGGGAAGTGGTGTATAAGAAATATGAAGAAAAAAAGGTTGGAGCAGGAGAGATCTATAGATATTTGGTTAGATTGGGAAATCAGAATGAGAATTTAATTAAATATAATTGGGAGGGAGATATGGACTTAAATACAGAAAAGATTCAGGCTATATTACGGGGGATAAGAGAGGTAAAATTGGAAAAAATTAAGGATATGCAATTGAAGATATTGCATAAATGGTATTATACCCCACAGAAATTAAATAGAATAAATAATAATATATCACAAAATTGTTGGCATTGTAAAAAAGAAAAAGGTACTTTTGTACATATGATATGGAACTGCGAGAAAATACAAACATATTGGAGGAAAGTAGAAAATTGGTTATCAGAAATTACAAAGAAAAGGATTGAGCTAAAAATAGACTATATTTTCTTAGGCCTAGTAGATAGAGAAAAACAATGGAGAAGCGTAAAAAAGATTGTCTACTACGGAATAGCAGCAGCTATAATGGTACTAATGGGTGGATGGAAGGACCAAAAGAAATGGAAATATGATAAATGGAAAGATTATATACATGAATTTTTTCAAAATAATTGGATACAAAGTATGCAAGAAGAAAACATAGAAGGGAAACATAGAATTCTAAAGGAGTGGGAGAAATATATAAATTGGATAAAAGGGAAGCCTGAGAACGAGAAATGGGCTAGACTATTCCATCATGCCTTAATAATGTTCAACATGAAAGGATAGTGATTTCGGCTTGCTGGGGGGAGGGGGGTCAATGAGGAAGAGACTAAACGATGATGTAATGTTTTGGAAAATTGTAAGATTGAAATATATGTTGTTACTTCCTCAATAAAAAAGCTTTAAAAAAAAAAAAAAGAACATAGGAACATAAGAAGAGCCATGCTGGATCAGGCCAAAGGCCCGTCTAGACCAGCTTCCGGTATCTCACAGTGGCCCCACCAGATGCGTTTGGGAGCGCATGAGACTAGATATCTGTCTCCTGATCCCACTCCCCTGCATCTGGCCTTTGAAGTACCCTGGTTTTAAGCCTGTAGTTGACACATCTCCATCATGGTTTGTAACATGTGACGGACTTTTCCTCCAGAAATCAGTCCAATTCCCTTTTGAAGGCATCCAGGCTAGATGCCATCACCACCTCCTGTGGCAGGGAGTTCCACAGGATAACAACATGCTGGCTGAAAAAATATTTTCTTTTGTCTGTTCTCATTCTCCCAAAGCTCAGTTTGAGTGGATGCCCCCTTGTTCTGGTATTTTGTGAGAGGGAGAAGAGCGTCCCTCTATCCATTTGACTCATGACCTGCATTATTTTGTACTTCTCAGTCATATCCCCCCTCAGGCACCCTTTTTTCCAGACTAAAGAGCCCCAAATGTTTTAGACTTTCCTCACAAGGGAGGTGCCCCAGCCCAGTAATCATTTTAGTCGCTCTCTTCTGCACCTTTTCCAGTTCCACTATGTCTTTTTTGAGAGGCGGTGGCCAGAATTGTACACAATACTCCAGGTGCAGCCTTACTATCGTCTTGTACCGTAACCTGTTCCTTGTAAGATACTACTAGTCCCACACAAAACAGGCTTAAAACAGAGAGGATTTCTCCATGCAAACTACTTTGGAGGCATTGGCGACACAGAGATGGCATCCCAGCAGAAGGCTAAAGTTACATTCTACCCCAATCTTCTATGCTTAGTGGAACCACCCAAAACGGAGGTGGTGCTACTGGTTGCTGATATTCATTAACATTACAAATGCCTCCATGCTTCTAAGGGCGCGGTTATGCTATTGATATGTGTCCGGAGCTGGATCGGGGTTTTGAATATTGAGCTAATGTCACATGGTTTTTGTACTGGTGAGTGTGGTTTAGGTCTCTGTCTGTGGGACCAGAGTTTGGGAGTTCAATTCCGCCCTGGGCCTTCTTAGTCGGGGCTGGATTCAGTGATCCATTGGGTCCCTTTCAGTTCATAAGATTATTATGAACTGGTGGATAGTTCAATGGTTTAGGCTGTGGACCCAGAAGTTGGGTGTTGGATTTCCCTTCTGTGCCTCCTTGACATGGACTCAAGGATCCATAAAGTCCTTTCTACCTCTGCAGTTCTAAGATTGATGATGATGATGATGATGATGATGATGATGATGATGATGATGATGATGATCTGGTGAACACAGCTGGAGTTGGCTTTCTCCAATGATCGAGCTCTTTCCAAGAGCCTAGGATGACTGGAGATACCTTGGTAGAATATTTATTTGTTTATTTATTTCAGAGTATTTTTACCTCACCTTTCTCCTTGGAAAAAAGTGTTAAGCTGGAGTTGGCCTTCTCCAATGATCGAGTTCTTTCCAAGAGCATAGGATGACTGGAGATATCTTAGTAGAATATTTATTTGTCTATTTATTTTAGAGTATTTGTACCTCGCCTTTCTCCTTGGAGAAAGGACCCAATGCGGCTTACAGAATGAGGGATAATATACAGACCAGTATTATTAAGACATGTTTCAAGTATTGAGAACAGGGATTGAGTGACATCTTACAGCATTAATATATTTATTTATTTATTTATTTATTTAAATACTTATATCCCGCACCATCTTCCCAACGGGAACTCTGGGCGGCTAACAGCACAAAAAGCTAAACAGCTAAAAAGGCTAAAAAGCTAAAAATAACAAGGCCACCAAGCAAGGGCAGCGGAGGGCAAGATGGCGGCAAACAGTAAGGCAAAGAAAAGAAGAAGAAACTAACTAATGAGGACACCATATGCTTCTTTGAAGAGGAAGGTCTTCAAAGCCCTCTTAAAGGCGGGCAGGGACTCCAGCAGGCGCAGCTCAGGAGGGAGATGGTTCCACACTGTAGGTCCCACCACAGAAAAGGTGCGGTTCCGCGTACGCGTTTTCCGCGCCTCTCTGGGTGTGGCCACTCTCAAGGAGCGCGCCTGCGATGATCTCGTGAGTCTGGAACCGGATGCCCTCAGGGAGATGCGCTCCACCAGGTATCCTGGTCCCAAGCCGTGGAGGGCCTTGAAAACCAAGACCAGAACCTTGAACCTGATCCGGAAGACAACGGGGAGCCAATGCAGGCGGACCAGGACTGGGGTGATGTGCTCGAATCTACGAGCACCCACCACCAGCCTGGCCGCCGCATTTTGCACCCGCTGTAACCTCCGGACCAGGGTCAAGGGCAACCCCACGTAGAGGGCATTGCAATAGTCAATCCTCGAGATCACCAGGGCCTGCATGACTGTCCTCAGGGAGGACTCGTCAAGGTACTGACGGATCTGGGCGATCCTGCGGAGATGGAAAAAAGCGGCCCTGGAGACGGCCATCACCTGGGCTTCCAGGGAGAGGGCCGAATCCAGGACCACGCCCAGATTCCTGGCCCTGTCTGTAGGCTGGAGGGAAGTACCCCCCAGACTAGGGAGGGGGCCATTGTACCGAGACGAAGGCGCCCCGAAGAACAGAACCTCCGTCTTCTCCGGATTAAGCTTGAGCCGGTTATCTCTGGTCCATTCCAGTACGGCCTCCAGGCACAGATCGAGGGAGCGAACCGCCTCCTCTGCAGACGTAGAAAAGGAGATATAGAGCTGCGTGTCATCAGCGTACTGATGACAGCGAACTCCATATCTCCTGATGACCTCCCCCAGCGGCCTCATGTAAACATTGAACAGCACGGGGGAGATTGCCGACCCCTGGGGCACCCCACAAGGGAGAGTCCAAGGAGCCGACAAGACATCCCCCAGCTGTACCCTCTGAGTCCGGCCGCCAAGGAAGGAACGGAGCCAGGCCAAGGCCTGACCACCAATTCCCGCCTCAGCAAGCCGGGCCAGAAGGTTACCGTGGTCGACGGTATCAAAGGCTGCTGAGAGATCAAGGAGGACGAGCAGGGAGGAACTCCCCCTGTCGGCCTCCCTGAGGAGGTCATCCTGCAGAGCGACCAGGGCGGTCTCGGTTCCGCGAAGAGGCCTGAATCCAGACTGGAAGGGGTCCAGGATATGATTTAACTCCAGGTATGACTGGAGCCGGACAGCAGCCACCCCCTCGACAACCTTGCCCAGGAAGGGAACAATGGCGATCTGACGGAAGTTGGAAAGATCGTCCGTCGCCAAGCCAGGTTTCTTAAGAATGGGTTTTACCATGGTCTCCTTCAGGCGGGAAGGGAAACAACCCTCCCGAAAGGAGGCCGTGGCGATGGAAGAAAACCACTCTGGCATGTTCCCCTCGGCAGATTTTATAAGCCAAGCTGGGCAAGGGTCAAAGGGAGTGGCCGCCGGCCGGCAACGAGCCATAGCTCTGGAGGCCTCCGCTGAAGAGACCGGCCCGAACTCGTCCAGGAAGGGAGAACGGAGGGGTGAGGCACTGGAAGACCCAAAGGATGGACTAGAGCAGCTGGGGGGCAAGTCGGAACGGATGGCCTCAATTTTTGATCGAAAATGGGCTGCAAATTGCTCACTAGTGAAATCACTAGGAGGAGGCTGCAGCTGACTGGGATTGGAGAGGTCTCGAACCACCCGGAATAACTCCGCCTGGCGGCTCGAGGCCTCCCCAATTCTCAGGGAGGCATAAGATCTTCTAGCGTCCCTGATCGCGCGAAGATAGCAGCCAGTCAGCTGTTTAAGGGCAGCCCTATTCACTTCCGTCCGGTTCGCCCTCCATATGACCTCCAGTCTCCTACGTTCTTGCTTCATCGACTGCAGCTCCTCCGTGAACCACGGGTAGGAGCGGCCTCGACATCGTAGGAGACGCTTAGGGGCGATCCGGTCTATCGCCCCGGCGGCACCAACATACCACCTTTCCACCAGGGCATCAACCGGATCGTCTGCCAGACCGCCAGAGAGCTCCCCGAAGACCTCCATAAACCTTGTAGGGTCCAGGAGCCTACGGGGGCGAGCCCAGGTGTAAGAGGGGCGCTCCCCGCGGGGTGGGGGGGCGATCGACAGGGAAAATTTTAGCAGGTAATGGTCCGACCATGACACGGGCAGGGGCAAGATGTCCCCAACCCCCAGACACGAATCCGGCGACATGGAGGAAAAGACCAGGTCTAGGGTGTGGCCAGCTCTATGGGTGGGGCATAAAACATGCTGAGATAAGTTCATGGAAGCCATGGATTCCATGAATTCCAGAGCCGCACCAGAGAGTTCCCCCTCGGCATGCAAGTTGAGGTCCCCAACCACCAAAAGGCGGGGCGACCTCAACAAAGCAGCCGAGATGAACTCAGCGATCTCTGGTAGGGATTGTGCTGGGTTGCGGGGAGCACGGTACACCAGCACAATGCCAAACTTATCTCGCTGACCCACCGATAGATGGAGGCATTCCACCCCAGAACACACCATCGTCGCGGACCTGCTAACGTAAAGGGATTCCCTGAAAACGATGGCCACCCCACCCCCCTACCCTCCGATCTGCCTGCCCACTGAACCTGAAACCCGGGTGGGCACAGGAGAGAGAGGGAGGCCCCGCCCTCCGCGCCCACCCAAGTCTCGGTGATACACGCCAGGTCGGCGCGCTCATCCAGGATGGAATCGAGGATGAGCGGGGTCTTATTGTGCACCAACCTGGCGTTAATCAGCAGGCAGGTCAGATCGGAGGCACTGGCGGGATGGCACCCAGGTAGATGGCGGTGGACGAAGGGATCAGAACGGGGGACAGGCCTTAGATGCCGGACCCTAGTTCTTCTTACCCGACCGATCCCACCGTCCAGAGCGTACCTCCCACGGCCAGACACCACTGAGATGAGAGTCCCTGCCGACATGGTGGCCTAAGGGAGAAGGGGAAAAGAAAAAAAAAAGAAAAAAAGGAAACAAAGGAACGAATGAAAACAATCAAAGCTAATACAATTAACAATAACCAAAGCACAGAGACAGTGCAAGCTACAACTGAGTAAAATACAACACAAAAAAAGTATAAAAATAAAGGAAGGGGTAAAAGCAAAAAGATAGGGTACAAACCAGGGCAGAGTGGAAATACTGGAGGGGGGAGGGGAAGAGGGAGTATGGGGCAGGGTCAGCTGGTAGCGCTGGGCATTGAGGGCTTAAAAACCACCCAAGGTCCCACAGAACCACCCAGGAGCCCTCTAAGAGGCAGTGTTGCATAGTCCTTGGCAGCGGCAGCGTCGACGGGGATGCTGAGGCCGCATCATCTACCGCGAGTCGCGGCCGCGGCGGCGAAGGAAAGCTGCCTCGTCCTCGGCGAGGACGGCAGTGGGAGGGACGCGGCACCCACAAGATAACAGTTAAGTCTAAAAGGCTTCTTCGGGGTGACGGAAGATGGAAAGGCGGCGGCGGCGGCAACAGGAAGACCGCATCACCCTCGGAGGCGCGCAGAGCGAGGATCTCGTCCCTAGCGGCGGCGGCGATGGAAGGGCAGCAGCTCCTCCGGGGCAGCCGCCACCCGCCAGCATCGTCCTCGGCAACGGCGGTGGCGGTGGAGGGGCCGCATCGCTTATGGCGGCGGCGGCGAAGGAGGGGAGGCCGCCTCATTCCAGGCGGCGGCGGCGGTGGAAGGGCCGCAACTCCCCCAAGGCTGCACCCGCCCGTCGGCATCGATCACGGTGGCGGTGGAGGGGCCGCATTGCTTGTGGCGGTGGCAGCAGCAGTGGGGGAGGGGAGGCCGCCTCGTTCTAGGCGGCGGCGGCGGTGGAAAAGGCCGCATCTCGTCCGGGACTGCGCCCGCCCGTCGGGATCGTCCTTGGGGCGGCGGCGGCGGTGGAGAGGCCGCATCGCTAGAGGCGGTGGCGGCGGTGGCGGAGGAGGGGAGGCCGCCTCGTTCCAGGCGGCGGCGGCAGCGGTGGTGCTGTTCCTAATAATGTTGTATTGCAGCGAGTCTTGCACCATCCATGCCTGACAGGAAAAAAAGCTTAATACCTTCCATATGCGCTGTCTTAGGCGAATATTCAACATTACCTGGCACGACAAAGTTCCAAATAGCATAGTCCTGAATCGAGCTGGAATCCCTAGCATGTACACTTTATTGAAACAGCGATGCCTATGCTGGCTTGGACACGTTGTGAGAATGGATGACGGCTGGATCCCAAAAGATCTTCTATACGGAGAACTAGTGCAGGGACAGCGCCCCAGAGGGAGACCAGAGCTGCGGTATAAGGATATCTGTAAGAGGGACCTGAAGGCCTTGGGAATGGACCACAACAGATGGGAAACCCTGACCTCCGATCGCACTGTCTGGAGGCAAGAGATACAGCATGGTCTACATAAATTTGAAGAGGCATTTGTCCAACAGGCAGAGGAAAAGAGGCAGGCACAGAAAGAACGAAACTCGAGGACCAGGCAGGAAACAGAATACATCTGCCCCCAGTGTGGTAGAGACTGCCATTCCCGAATTGGTCTATTTAGTCACACTAGGTGCTGTTTTTAGGATTTCTACTCCAGGCATGATACCATAGTCTTTCAAGACTGAAGGATTGCCAATGAATAATGTTGCCATTTGTGGTTGACCGATGTTGATCTTGTCAATGCCGAGAGTTTTCAGATGTTGATCCAGGTCTTTTGTTCTTGCTTTCTTACTCCATAGCTTTTCGATTTCTATTTCTAAATCCCGATATTTGGTTATCTTTTCTAACTCTTCGCTGCTGACTCTTGTGTCTCCTGGTATTGCCACATCAACTATTTGGACTTTGTTTTCTTGTTTATATACTATCGTGATGTCTGGAGTATTGTGGACAAGGTGTCTGTTGCATTGGATTCTGAAATCCCAGAGCACCTTGATGACTTCATTTTCGGTCACCTTTTCTGGCTGAGGTTCCCATCAGTTCTTGCTGGATGGTAGGTTGAAATGTTTACATCATCATCATCATCATCATCATTAAGATACCAGGCACAGTCAATCAAAAATTTTTAATTGATACAAGTTCTTTAATTGATACAATTTAGATTGTGGGTCTTCAGATGGCAATTTTAGTGTGATGTTTTAGTATAAGGTTTTTATTGTTGTTTTAATTATTTATTGTTGTTTGATGTTTTTAACTGTTTTAATTCCTTGATTGTAAGCCGCCCAGAGACCTTTGGGTACTGGGCGGCATATAAGTTGTAAAAATAAATAAATAAATAAATAAATAAAATTATAAACACATTGACTGGTATTATATGAAAGATACAAGTTTTAACCAAAAAGCTAAGCATCTATTAAATACTGGTGCAATGTGTATGCTGTTCCTAATATTGCCATTTTTAAGCTCTGATGGTGTGATTTCTGAGGTCTACAACTGCTTGCAAATATTGTGCGAAAAATTTGGACATTGTTCCCCAAGCCCTGATGGCGATGGGGACCTCTGAATTTCGTTTGAACCACAAGCCTCGATTGCCAGGGCTCTGTATTTTCTTACTTTTTCTAGTTCTTTATTTTCAGCTCTGGCATCCCCTGGATTTACAGTACCAATGAACCAGATGTTTCTTTCTTCTATTATGACTACGTGTGGTTTGTTATGTTCACGGTGTCTCTATCAGGTTTGGATCTGGAAATGCCTGCTGATCTTGACTTTGTCGTTTTCGGACAGGAAAAGTTATGGCAAAGGCTTCACAGAGAAGGCCGGTTTTGTGGAAGGATTACAAGTCCCAGAGTGCCATAATCCAGACCTGCACAGGACAGAGTCTCCTTGGGAATGTTGACATAACAGTAAACATTAAGCAGAAGGAAAAAAATCTCTGTCCAGCTGCACAACTGAGCTATTTGGGATTCGCTGTGCATTTGAGTGACCGTCCAGAGGCCTCTTATAGTCCCGTGATGCGGACGGCAAAGGGTCACCGACATTCCTGCCTCTTAATGTTCCTGAAAGCAAAGCTGCCTGTGTGGTTTCCCTGGGGCAATGCCTGTAATGCCGGGGAGAAAAGACAGCGGATGATATAGCCATAACATCCGGTTGACGTCTCCCTTCCGTGGCCGCTCTGGAGGACCCAAGAGTCACAGGTGATCGCTGGAGGGCGATTCATCTTTCCTGCTTGAGGATGGAGGAGGTGCATCCAGTTCTCTGTGGGCAGCGGAAGCTGTGTCTGGAAGGGAATCCGGAAGTTGAGTCATGGCTACAGGACTTCTTTTTCTTGAGAGATAGAAACGTTTCGCTGCTCATCCAAACAGCTTCATCAGTCTGAATAAAGCTAGATGCGAGTCCTCCATCTTATAGTCTGATTTGACCTCTTGTAACCCTGGTCTGAATTAGGCTCATAAGGTGAACAATGGCCTGAATAGTCTCGTTAGGGAGACAACAGTCTCCATAGCCTTAAGGTGAACAATGGCCTGAGGTGCTGAAACCTATCAAGAATGGGTCATTAGCTATGGCCTCCTGGTGAAGGCTTTTTTATTTGTCTGGGTATTGTTGAAAGCACAGCCTGATAAGTGGCAAATAGACTGTGCCTGAGGCCCCCACTTATGTTGAGGGAGGGGGTTTCAATGCTGACATGAATGGCTTCCCTTACTCCTCTCTCAAATCACCTCTCTTCTTTGTCTAATATGTGTACATCCTCATCTTTGAAAGAGTGCCCTTTGTCCTTCAAGTGGAGGTGTACTGCTGATTCTGGTCCTGAGCTGTTACCCCTCCTATGTTGGGCCATCCTTCTGTTTAATGGCTGTTTTAGTTTCTCCAATGTAGAGATCTGCACACTTCTCACTGCATTAGACTGCATAGACCAGGGGTGGCGAACAAGTTCGACCCAAAGAGCCAAAATTTTAAACTGTGAGAGTCAGAGAGCCACACCACGCAGTGACCTGCCAAAACAGACAAACACTCACACAAAAGCATATAATTTTAACAATAATATATTAAACACATAATATAACATGCTCAGTCAGGTGTTTTTTGTTACCTTGTTGGAGTGATGGGATGATAATCTCAGTGGGATTTCTGGCATCTTTTGTTTTCAGTAATCTTCTGCAAATCAGGTTTGTATTCAGTTGTAGCCACTCGGAGCAGTTCCTTTACATGAGTGTCAGTCAGAATGGACCGGTGCTTTGATTTCACGTGTTTCAAAGTAGAAAACAGCTTCTCACAGACGTATGTTGACGAGAACATAGAACAGTCTGACATTTGCATTTATCAGCTTGCTGCATTCATTAAAGTGGATCCATTTCACCCATAACCCAGAATCAAACTGAAGCATTTAATAGCTTCCCCTCATGGCTCCATCTCCTGTTTTACTTATTCTTAATCTAGCATTCTGATCCAGCATTTGATAAAGCCTTTTTCTTTCTTTCTTTCTTTCTTTCTTTCTTTCTTTCTTTCTTTCTTTCTTTCTTTCTTTCTTTCTTTCTTTCTTTCTTTCTTTCTTTCTTTCTTTCCTTCCCTCCCACTCTCCTTTCTTCTTCTTTTTTCCCCCTTTTCTTTTTTCTTTCTTCCTCTCTCCTTTCCTCTCCTTTCTTTCTTTATTTCCTTCCTTCCTTCCCTCCCTCCCTCCCTTTCTTTTTCTTCCTTTCTTCCTCATTTTCTTTCTTCCTTCCTTCCTCCTCCTCCTTTTGTTCTTCCTCTCTCTCCCTCACTCCTTCTCTCCCTTTCTTTTTCTTTCCCTCCCTCCTTCCTTTACTTACTTACTTTCTTCCTCCCTTCCTCCTTCTCCATCCTTCTTTCTTTCTTTGTTCCTTCCTCTTCCTCTCCTTCCTCCCTTCCTCCCTCCATTCCTTCCTTCCTTTCTCCCTTCTTTCTTTTTCTTTCTCTCTCTCTCCCTTCCTCCTTCTCCCCCTTTCTTTCTTTCTTTCTTTCTTTCTTTCTTTCTTTCTTTCTTTTTCTTTCCCTTTTCTTCCCCCCTCCCTCCCTCCCTCCCTCCTTTCTTTCTTTCTTTCCCTTTTCTCCCCCCTCCCTCCCTCCTTTCTTTCTTTCTTTCTTTCTTTCTTTCTTTCTTTCTTTCCCTCCCTCCCTCCCTCCCTCCTTTCTTTCTTTCTTTCTTTTCTTTCTTTCTTTCTTCCCCCCTCCCTCCCTTCCTCCATCCCTCCCTTCTTCCTTCCTTCCTTCCTTCCTTCCTTCCTTCCTTCCTTCCTTCCTTTCTCCCTCCCTCCCTCCCTCCCTCCTTACTTTCTTTCTTTCTTTCTGGTGGGGCGGGGGCGATTGCGGGGGGTCGCAGCGGCGGCGGCGATGGTGGGACGGGGGCGATTGAGGAGGGCGATTGTGGGGGGGGGTCGCGGCGGTGGCGGTGGGACGGGGGCAATTGCGGGGGGCGATTGCGGCGGCAGCGGGACGGGAGCGACTGCCGGGGGGCGATTGCGGCGGGGGGGGTCGCGGCGGCGGCGGGGGGGGGGCGATTGTGGCGGCGGCGGCGGGACAAGGGCGATTGCGGCGGCGGCGGCGGGGACGATTGTGGGGGGATCGCGGCGGCAGGGCGGGGGCGATTGCGGTGGCTGGGGGGGTCGCGGCGGCGGGGCGGGGGCGATTGCCTGGGGGTTGCGGCGGCGGGGGGGGGGTTGCGGCGGCGGCGGCGGGGCGGGGACGATTGCGGGGGGCGGGGGGTCGCGGCGGCGGGGGGGCGATTGCGGTGGGGTCGTGGCGGCGGCGGCCCGGTCGGCGGCCCGGGGGTTGGGGAACACTGCTTTGGGGCCTTGCTTATCCCACCACACGCCGCACACGCACCCTCTTTAGGAAGACCCCCCCCCTCGCCCGCCATGACTCGTCGGGAAGGGATCGGGACCTTGCAAAGTGGGCGGCCACAATCCTCCTCCCAGGCCACTCCCCCGCTGAAGCTGCTCCCCCTGCCCGAGCCCTTATCAGGGCTCCGATCACAGAGGCCAGCTGGACCAGAGCGCAGCAAGGCCAGCGCCCCCCCCCCCCCGCCGCAGGACCCTCAGGTGCAGGGGGGTGGGGGTGGTCTCAGCAGGGCAAAGAGCCGCATTTATTTTGTCCGGGAGCCGCATGCGGCTCGCGAGCCGCGTGTTCGCCACCCCTGGCATAGACTATATTGCTCCTTTTTTTTGTTTTGGTATCGGGTCCTTTGGGTGGACAAGTCTCTGCCTTAGTGTGTTTGTGAGACTGAAATAAACAGGGATGTGGTGTTTGCCAAAAATCCTTTTAAGCTTCTCCGACACTCCCGCCATGTAGGGAATGACCAGGTTCTTCCGCTGGGTCTGGGTCTCAGACTGATCCCTTGTTCTTCTGGGATGGCCCACTGCTTTGTTGAAGGCCCACTTTGGATGTCCACAGGCCTTAAGTGCTGTCTTCAGGTGCCTGTCTTCCTTCTTCTTGGCTTCTGAGGAGGTGGGGATGCTCTCTGCTCTGTGGTTTAGGATCCTGATGACTCCTAATTTGTGTTGTAATGGATGTTGGGAGTCAAATAGAAAGTACTGGTCTGTGTGGGTGGGTTTCCTGTAAACTTCTACTCCCAGGCCACGGTCGGGTCTGATGATGACTGCACAATCCAGGAAAGCCAGCCTGTTGTCTTGGGTGTCTTCCCTAGTGAACTTAATATTAGGATCCACCACATTGATGTGGTCTGTAAAGGCCTGTACTTCCTGAGTCTTGATTTTCACCCAGGTATCATCAACTTACCTGAATCAGTGGGATGGTGTTGTCCCTGGGAAGGTGTTGAGTGCCTTCTTCTCCACTAGGTTCGCAACACTTGGTGACACTGGGGAACCCATGGCACAACCATGCTTCTGTCTGTAGCAGTCCCCTCAGTACATGAAATATGTGGTGTTCAGACACAGGGCCAGGAGCTGGCATATCTGGTCTGGGTTGAGGCTGCTTCTGGAGGTGAGATTGCTGTCTTCTCTTAATCTTTTATTTACAGTTGTTAGGGCATTGGTGGCGGGAATGCTGGTAAAGAGAGATGCAACATATCAGTGAACCTACGAGCCACACGGTGCTGTTGCTGAATGCCACATCAGTAAAAAATAAGACCGCCCTCATCCATTATGTCATTCTAGATGAGGGTGCCGACCTGGCATGCATTACTGAGACCTGGATGGGAGAGGAAGGTGGGGTTCACCTCTCTCAACTATATGCCCACCTGGGTACTCAGTCTAGCACCAGTGTCGCCCCGAAGGTCGGGGAGGGGGAGTTGCTATAGTCTATAGGAGTTCTATCTCCTTGACCAGGCTTCCTGTCTCTTTGGGAGGAGGTCTGGAGGGCCTGTACTGTGTGTTGGGCTCACGAGGCAGATTGGGGATTCTGTTGGTGTACCGCCGACCCTGCTGCACTCCGACAATCTCCCTGCCTGAGCTGACGGACGTGGTCTCGGACCTGGTGTTGAGGACCCCCAGACTGTTGGTGTTGGGGGACCTCAACATCCATGCTGAGGCTTCCTTGGCCAGGGCGGCTCAGGACTTCATGGCCACTATGACAACCATGGGGCTGTCTCAACATGTCATCAGCCCAACACATGAGAAAGGCCATACTCTAGACCTGGTCTTCTCAACGGGATTGGAGGGTGGTGGTTTGGATGTGGAGGGATTGGTCTTGACTCCATTGTCATGGTCAGACCACTTTCTGGTCAAGTTTAGGCTATTAGCTTCTCCTACCCTCTGCAAGGGTGGGGGATCCATTAAGATGATCCGCCCTCGGAGACTAATGGATCCAGATGGTTTCTTGAAAGCTCTGGGGGATTATCCGTCTGATATGGTCGGCGCTCCTGCCGAAGCTCAGGTCACTTTATGGAATAGGGAAATGTCCAGGGCAGTTGACACGATCGCACCTAAGCCCCCTCTCCCCTTACGCAGAGCCGAGACGGCTCCTTGGTATACATCTGAGCTGTGGGCAATGAAGCAGAAGGGGAGGCAGCTAGAGCGCAAGTGGAGAAAATATCGCTGCAAGTCCAATCAAACACGTCTTAGAGCCCATTATCGGGCCTATTCCGTGGCGATATGGTTGGCGAAAAGGCAATATTTCACAAACCGTATTGCTTCCTCAGAGTGCCGTCCAGCAGAGCTGTTTTGGGTGGTCCAGGACCTTCTTCATCTGAGAAATACGGTGGAGGTTCTGGACCACTCAGTAGCCCATTGTGACGAGCTTTCCGTTCACTTTGAGGGGGAAATCGCTCAGATTTGCAGGGAATTGGACTCCACTATTGGTGCAGAATCAAGGGATGTGTCCAGTATGCTGTGCTTAGGTCCAGCGTTATTGGATGAGTTTCAATTATTGAGACCCGAGGACAGGGTGCTTGGATCTGTCCGTTCTACCACCACGCTGCTCAACCCTTGGCCCTTCTTGGCTAATTGAAAGATTTGCCGAGGGGGGGGGGTTGCAACTGGGTCCAGGAGATTGTTAACGCCTCCTTAAGAGAGGGAGTGGTCCCCACCACCTTGAAAGAGGTGGTGATTAGACCACTCCTTAAAAAACCAAACCTGGACCCAAGGCTGGTGGTTAACTATCGACAAGTAGCGAACCTCCCTTATTTGGGCAAGGTGTTGGAGCAGGTGGTGGCCGGGCAACTCCAGGCGCTGCTGGATGAAACTGATTTTCTGGATCCATTTCAATTGGGTTTCAGGCCGGGTTTTCGTACAGAGACAACTTTGGTCACCCTGTATGATGACCTTTGCCAGGAGAGAGACAGGGGGAATGCAACCCTGTTGATACTCCTGGACCTCTCAGCGGCTTTCGACACCATCGACCATGGTGTCCTTCTGGATAGGCTGGCCAGATTAGGGGTTGGAGGCACTGCATTGCTGTGGTTCCAATCCTTCCTGGCTGACCGTGTCCAGAAGATGATGCTGGAGGAAAGTTGCTCTGCCCCGTGGTGTTTACGTCATGGGGTTCCTCAGGGCTCTATACTGTCTCCCATGCTGTTCACCATCTACATGGAACCGCTGGGAGCGGTCATCAGGAGGTTTGGGCTGAGGAGTCAGCAATATGCTGACGATACTCAGCTCTACCTCTCGTTCTCCACCAATCCAGGTGAGGGGGTTTCTGTGCTGAACTCGTGTCTGGGACAGATAATGGACTGGATGAGGGTTAATAAATTGAAACTCAATCCAGACAAGATGGAAGTGCTGTTAGTGTGTGCTTCGCCGGACAGGTTAGAGGGCCACTTCCCTGTTCTGGACGGGGTTGCACTCCCCCTAAGGGACAGGGTCCGCAGCTTGGGGGTGCTCCTGGACCCCAGTCTAACTCTGGAAGCCCAAGTGGACTCGGTGGCCAGGGGTGCCTTCCTTCAGCTGCGGAAAATATGCCAGCTCCACCCCTACCTAGATGAGCAGAGCCTCACGACAGTTACACATGCACTGGTAACATCCCGTATTGATTACTGCAATGCGCTTTACGTGGGGCTGCCTTTGGAGATGGTTCGGTGATTGGAACTGGTTCAGAATCGTGCGGCGCAGCTAGTAAGCGGTGGGGCCGCCAGGGATCACATCACACCGATTCTGCGTAGCCTACATTGGTTACCAGTTGCTGCCTGAACCCAATTCAAAGTGCTTGTTTGAAGCCCTAAAACGGCTTAGGACCTAGATACCTGAAGGACCGTCTCCTTCCATATGAACCTACCCAGCAATTAAGATCGAGCCAGGGGGCCCTTTTGAAAGAGTCATCCCTCAAGGAGGTGACAGGGATGGCTTGCATGAACAGGGCCTTCTCGGCAGCTGCCCCCAAGCTATGGAATGCCCTCCCAAGTGAGATCCGCCTGGCGCCAACACTGATGACATTTCGGCGCCAGGTAAAGCCTTCCTGTTCCAGAAGTTTTTTAATTGATACAACATAGACTGTGGGTCCTTTGATGGCAACAGTTTTAGTGTAATGATTTTAGTGTACGGTTTTTATCATTGTTTTAATTATTTATTGATATGTGAAGTTTTAACTGTTTGATTGGGTAGTGGACGGCATATAAGCTGTAAAAATAAATAAATAAATAAATAAACATCAAAGGATACCATGGTTTCCTCTGTATCCAGTTTCAGCTCCCTGACTTTAGAAACAAACTCCTCTGAATTGTGCACATGGTGGTCCAGGGAGCTGAAGCTGGACACAGACGAAACCATGGTATCCTTTGATGTTACGTCTCTCTTTACCAGCATTCCCACCACCGATGCCCTAACAACTGTAAAGAGAAGATAGCACCCTCACCTCCAGAAACAGCCTCCACCCAGACCAGATAGCCTATTCAAGCTATCTGCTACTTATCAGGCTGTGCTTTCAACAATACCCAGAGAAATCAAAAAGCCTTCATCCCCAGGGTCATAGCTAAAGACCCATACTTTATATGGGTTTCATCACCTTAGGCCATTCAAAGCTATGGAGACTGTTGTCTACCTAACGAGCCTATTCAGGCCATTGTCCCATCTTATGAGCCTATTTCAGACCAGGGTGAGAAGAGGTCAAAGCGGACTATAAGATGGAGAACTCGCAACTAGTTTTTTTCAGACTGATGAAGCTGTTTGGATGAGCAGGAAAACGTTTCTATGGGCCTTTTTACACGACCCCTAAGATCCGCTGGCCACTTAAATTCGGACCAGAGATCTTAGGGGTTCGTCGCTCTTCCTCTGTCTTCCTCTATCCCCACCCCCCTCCGCACTTCCTGGTTGCTGGCTGCCTGAGGGACGGAGAAAGTTTTGTTCCGGGCAGCATTCAGATCTCTTAAAGGGGCGGGGGGCAGAAAAACAACAAACAGAAGCCAGGAGAGCCCCGCACTCACTATCCTTACACCGGATCAAATATTTGTCACCATCAAAGACCAGGTACAAGAAAACTGCTGTTTGGTCTTGCTAAAGTGGGCGGGGTCGCACTTAATTGTCTGCAAAGTCCGGAGCTGGTGGGTAAACATTTTTAAGGTCCGGACCTTGCAGCCATTTGCGGCGGAGCTTAGGGGTCGTGTATAAACGCCCTATCTCTCAAGAAAAAGAAGTCCAGTAGCCATGACTCAACTTCCAGATAAACTCACCTGGATGACTGAGAATCTTCATAATTAGTCTGGAAGGAAGGAAGCTAAATTTGCCTCAAAAATCCAAAGGACAGGAAGGAAGAATGTCTTCCAGACCAAGGTGCAAAAACCCAATTTTTCATCCACCTTTTCATTTTAGATGAGGCGTGTAGGGGCACAGGTTCCACTTTACTTTTTAACCAAAACTATAATTATGTTAAAAGACAAACTCCTTGCTTCTTGAGTCTTTTGGGATTTTTTTAGAAGATGTTTAGCACTATCTCCCTCTTTCTCTCTTTCTGGAGGTTGGACCGGCACCTAGGTCACTGCTAACCTGGCGATGGAGTGGTTAATTCAAGAAAGGTGACAAGTTACAGGAAGTCAGATTCCAATTAGATATCATGAAAAACTTCCTAACTGTTAGAGCTGTACAACAATAATCTCGAGAAGTGATGTGTGCGCGAACACTGGACATCTTCAAGAGAAATTTGGACAACCATTTGGCAGGTATCCTTTGGTTTGTATTCCTGCCTTAGGCAGAGGGGAGGTTTGGACTTGATAGCTTTAGAGGACTTAGAATAATTATTCTATAATTCTGTAATTCTAAACTACAGTATAGGAAGCCAGATTTCGACGGAATATCAGGAGAAACTTCCTAACTGTTAGAGCAGTATAGTAACTAATCACAGAGATATAAAAACAGCAATCAATATCCATAATTAAAAACTGTAATGGTATCCTACAAGACATATTCGGTAAAAATACGTAGGAGTTATAGATTTCATCTTTATTGTAAAAGTATAGAAACAAACCTTGCTGTTGGAAATGTAACCTACAGTAGTACCTCCGTTTACGAATTTAATGTGTCCGCAGAGGCATTTCATATTGCGAAAAAAATCATAAACCGAAATGCTGTTTCTCATAGAAATGCACTGAAAACCTATTAATCTGTAAAAAAAAATGTGTAAACCAAGGGAAACTTGCAAAAAACCGACCATTATTTTCCATGGATTTTCATTCGAGGTTATTTTATCTGTCAATGCACTAAGGAGTCTTGTGACCCAGAGGTTAAACTGCAGTACTATAGCCAAAACTCTGCTCATGACCTGGGTTCAATCCCAGGTAGCCAGCCTGAGCGTCACTCAGCCCTCTGTAGTTGGTAAATAGAGCACCTAGCTTCCTTAAATATTAACGGCCGCAGACTAATGGGTAGTATAGAAGTGCCAGGACCCTTCATAACTTTGGGGTAAGCCCCCCAGTGCTTCCCACAAGCATTCAGCTGATGAATTTGTATAAGTTAGATGTTTTGGAGCATTTTGACCCCTAGATCACTGGTTCTCAACCTTGGATCATCCAGGTGTCCTTGGTCTGCAGCGCCCAGAAGCCACTAACATAGATCGTTCCTCCAAAGCACATAACTCTTCCAAAACCCTAGACAAGGTGAAGACGAGCATTGGATATGCTGGTGTTCATAGCCTACACTCCCTGCTCCCTCCGCACCCCCCACCCCCCATGTCAGGTAGCCCTTTGAAACCTATTGAAAAGGGGGCAGGTTTGTTTTCCATGGCTTCAGAGACTAGGAGACAGGGAAATGGTTTCAAACTGCAGGAAAAGAGATTCCATTTAAACATTAGGAAGAATTTCATGACAGTTAGAGCTGTTCGGCAGTGGAAGATGCTGCCCCAAAGGAGGGTGGTGGAGTCTCCTTCTTGGGAGGTTTTTAAGCAGAGGCTGGGTGGCCATCTGTCGGGAGTCCTGTGATGGGGGTTCCTGCATGGCAGGGGGTTGGACTGGATGGCCCTTGAGGTCTCTTCCAACTCTAGGATTCTATGAAGCCCGAAAACTTAACTAGGCATGCCTCTAGTAAGGGGAAAGGATTTTAAAACATCTTAATGGGAAACTAATCATGTGAAACCCAATACACACCCATTTTCCTCTTTAATGACATTTTTGCAGGAACCACGTGAATGTCCTGGCGAAAGGGGATTGTGACTGCATTTAGATCTGGGAAATCAGATGGCGATATTTTTTTTCACCCAGCGCATTGTTAGTCTGTGGAACTCCCTGCCACAGGATGTGGTGATGGCATCTGGCCTAGATGCCTTCAAAAGGGGATTGGACAGATTCCTGGAGGAAAAGTCCATCAGAGGTTACAAACCATGATGGAGATGTGTCATCTCCAGGCTTAAAACCGGGGTACTTCAAGGACCAGATGCAGGGGAGTGGTATCAGGAGACAGATATCTAGTCTCATGCGCTTCCAGAGGCATCTGGTGGGGCCACTGTGAGATACAGGAAGCTGGACTAGATGGGCCGTTGGCCTGATCCAGCATGGCTCTTCTTATGTTCTTATGATCTGTAACGGACAGCGTGTCCAAGAGGTAGTCCAGGACGGACACCGTGTTCTACCTGTAGGGTCAGCCTGAGGTCAGCTGGGTGGTCCGATGCTACACCATCTGCTTGTCACCTTCAAAAGTGGGCTTTCTTCTTCTCATTTTGCCCGCAAACAAAAGCAGTGGTTGCTATTTTTAGGTGAAACACCATTCTGACGGGACATCCATTGTTGCTGGAAATTTCAGGACGAATGAGCTGGTGCTAATAGTATTTAGACAGCGCACAAAGCATATCTGAGGTGCTATAATGCACAATGAGCAAGCATTTATTTTGTCAGTTACCTGGAAACTTAAGTTTCCAAGGAAACACTTTTATAGGGGCCCAAGTGACTTGAACGCAGCTCAGCATACTCCGATTGAAAAGGAAAGCGCAAATATTGACCCAGATCTTTCTTTTTAAAGTAGACTTGGTTCCACCTAGGAACCTCCGTGACAATCAGAACAGATACTTTGTCTCCGGGAGGAATTTCTCACTATAAGGAGCTGACACGCAGAGACATTCGCATCCAGAGACAACTGCTGGAGGTCTGGGGTCCCATTGTTTTCCCAGTTCCCTACCTGCCAGTCCTCTCTGGTTTTTACAAGCTTTTTCAAAACCCCAAACAAAGCCAGCTGGGGCAATATTGGGTTCAAAATGCAAACCATAATCCCAGGGCATTGGTTTTTATAGAAATTGTGGTCCAATCATTTTGAAGGCATCTGTTTTTTCATCTCTGCTTTACAGTAACTGCCATGATCTGAGAAATGTATTATAAAGAAGCAGTTGACAAAAGAAGGATGATGGACTAAGGAGGAATCCTCTGGCAGTAAGATTGAATATGTAGTTTGGTTGGAGAGGGCATGGCATATGTAGAGATTCTGAGTTAAATCCCTTATTGAAGTATTTGAAGGGCTGCCATGTGGCGGATGGAGCAGGCTTGTTTCCCCACCCCCCCATCTGGAGCAGGGGTGGGGAACCTTCAGCCCTCCAGATGTTTTGGACCACAGCTCATCCCAGAATTCCAAGCTCATATTGCCCATGACCAAGGACTGTGGGAGTGGTGCTCCAAAACATCTGCAGGGCTGAAGGCTCCCTGCCTGTCATCTAGGCCCTAGATTCTAGGCGATGGGACCAGGAATTACTATTACAAGTTTCAACAGGGGAGATTTTGACTAAACATTAGGAAGAACTTCTTAACACCCAGAGCCATTTGACACTGGAATCAGTTGCCTTGGAAGGTAGCTGGTTCACTCGAGATGTTTAAGCAGAAGCTGGACCGGATGACCCTAGGAGGACCCGTCTGGCTGTACCATTCTATCGTCCTATGAACTACAACTCCCATCATTCCCAGCCAGGAGAGAAAAGAGCGGAAGGTGTTTCCCTTCACATCTGTAGGCGACCTTATAGGATCTTCATGTCAAAGGAGAGAGAAGGCCCATCGCTCTTCCTTGTTCAGGAAAACACCTTAAGAAGCTCCCGGTCCACTCCATTAGCTTTTACCATGTGCAGGCATATCTGAAATGATAAAATGAAAACCCTCGGTCAATATTTGTGCTCTCTCTCACTCCGGTAACAATCAAGATTTATCCAGGTCACTTCAGAATCTCTGGAAACGCCTCCCCCCCAAAAAAGTATTTACTAGGATTCATGGAAGCTAATCGAGACTTAAGCCTTGACTAGTCCTGCTGTTCACTTTGGCCTAAAAACGTGCATTTTTCCTCAATAAAGAGTTTGTGCCTGTGTCTGAAATAGCACAGTTCATAGAATCAAAGGCTAGCTGTGCCAGAAGGTGCCTCTAAAAGGCCACCTAGCCAGTGGTTCTCAACCTCTGGGTCCCCAGATGTTCCTGGACTGCAACTCCCAGAAACCCCTTCCAGTACAACGAATGGTGGAGGCTTCTGGGAGTTGCAGTCCTAGAACATCTGGGGACCCACCGGTTGAGAACCACTGATCTAGACCAACCCCCTGCTCAAGACAGGAATCCAAATCAAAGCAGATCCGATGTACGGTGGTCCGATTTTCCCTTGAAAGCCTCCAGGGTTGGAGCGCTCACCATTCAGATGTCGGTCTGGGTGAAATAGCATGGCGTTCCTCTTTCGCTGTAGCAAATTAGATCATAGGAAAGTAACTCATTGTGCAGAGTGGGGGATTTGGGTGGGGGGGGGGCACAATCCCGGAAGGTATAACTTTTCCCAACTCTTATTGTATGGCTGTGATGGGGCATCAACCCACTTCTGCCTTAAAGGGACTCTCTCACTAGTGACCTCCAGTAAGGCCAGTCCTTCCCAACTCTGCTCAGGTCCTGCAGACTGGAGGCGGAAGCCGTGGTTTCCATTAGGGAGTTCATCCATCTCACATGCAATCTTCCGCTCTTCTCTGGTGAATGGCTATTCAGTGTATCCCATCGCTCACATCACCCAGTGCCAGAAGCTGGATACTAGTACCTGTGAAAGGGATCTGGAAGTCTGGGTGTACCGCAAATTGAACATGAGTCAGCAGTGTGATGCCGCTGTCAAGAAAGCCAATGGAATTCTTGGTTGCATCAACAGAAGCATAGTTTCTTGAGAAAGGGTGGTGATACTGCTCTGGTCAGACCCCACCTGGAATAGTGTCCAGTTCTCTGCACCTCAATTTAGAAAGGATGTTGACAACCTCGAGCGGGTGCAGGGGAGGGCGACGAACGGCTTAGGTAACTGGGAAGGTTTAGCCTCTCTAAAAGAAGGCTGAGGGGGAGATATGATAGCTATGTTTAAGTATTTGAAAGGATGTCATTTTGAAGAGGAAACAGGTTTGTTTTCCATGGCTTCAGAGACTAGGACTCGGGGCAATGGTCTCAAACTAGAGGAAAAGAGATTCCATTTGAACATTATAGGAAGAACTTCCTGACGGTTAGAGCTGTTTGGCAGTAGAATAATATGTTGCCACAAAGGACGGTGGTGGAGTCTCCTTCTTTGGAGGTTTTTAAGCAGAGTACCATGATGGAGGTTCCTGCATGGCAGGGGGTTGGACTGGATGGCCCTGGAGGTCTCTTCCAACTCTATGATTCTATGATTCCATGAAGCCATGTGCTTCCTCACACCAGTTCCTGGCTGCGTCCACGGACCGGGTGCCCTTGCACTCATGTCCGCAGCCTGGAATTATCCACTGTTGTTGTTTTCTTTAGTCCATGACTGCCGGTTGAATTTTGGGAGCGGCACAACTCACACGTGATGCTGCGGCCTTTTTACACGACCCCTAAGATCCGCTGGCCACTTAAATTCGGACCAGAGATCTTAGGGGTTCGTCGCTCTTCCTGCGTTCCCACCCCCTCCGCACTTCCTGGCTGCTGGCTGCGTGAGGGGAGGGAGAAAAAGAGAAAGAAAAGCATGCCGCTCACCTCCCTTCTGCCTCTCGTCTCTGTAAAAGTAGCTCTTAAAGGGGCAGGAGCCAAAAAACAACAAACAGAAGCAAGGAGAGCCCCGCACTCACTATCGTTACACCGGATCAAATAATTTTCACCTCCAAAGAGCAGGTACCTGAAAGATGCGCTGGGACGCGCTAAAGTGGGCGTGGTCGCATTTAATTTCCTGTTAACTCCGGATCTGGTGGGTAAACATTTTTAAGCTCCGGAGCTGGGAGCCATTTGCCCCATAGTTTAGGGGTCGTGTATAAACGCCCTTAGTGCCTTCCCCAGAGGCGTTTGGCCGACGTCAGTGGGAAGCAGGCAGTTTCAGTTTATTTCCACGGCCATTCTTGATGACAGTTTTCACTGTGAACCTTTTGAGCTTCCTCTGAGGTCAGTTCGTCCCAAGCAGGCAAGGTTCATCTGATCTAGGGCTGCCTTTTTGTCTCACTGTCCACCCCTGTGGCATCAAAAGCCCTGTTCAGCAACACTCTTCCCTCCCTAGAGACCGACTGTCAGCCTGGGATGGTTTGCTGCTGGGGGGGGGTCTCATCCACTCACCCCTCCACCCCATCCCCCCCACAAGCTGCTGTGGTTTCCAGCTCAGTTCCACCACGGCCATAAATCGTGCGGCTTTTGTCTCTGGACCAGCGACTGTTTATGTTGGCAGCCTCTGCAAAGCAGGGGAGCCTGGTGCCTGCGCTCTGTTGTGGTGTCAAACCACAGTGGAGAAGGGAATGCGAGATCCCTAAAAGACATATCACCCAGATAACCAGAATGGCAGGACCCAGCTGGACATGGCAAGTAGAGTACAGTAGTGCCCCAGTATCCGCTGGGGATTGGTTCCAGGCCTTCCCCTAGATCAGCGGTGGCGAACCTTCGGCACTCCAGATGTTTTGGACCACAACTCCCACAGTTCTTTGTCACTGGCAATACAGGCTTGGAATTCTGGGAGTTGTGGTCCAAAACATCTGGAGTGCCGAAGGTTTGCCACCACTGCCCTAGATTATGAAAATCGTGGATAAGAGAGAATGCTATCCCCTCAAAAAAAAAAACCAACCTGTTATTTTGTGACAGTAGCTTGCTTTAGGGCTGCTGCTTGAGACAGTAGCTTGCTTTGCGGCTGCTGAATTATTTATATTTTTCTTCTGCCAACTGTGGATAACCAAGGGCCTTTTCACACGACCCCTAAGATCCACTGACCACTTAAATTCGGACCAGAGATCTTAGGGATTTGTCGCTGTTCCTGCGTTCCCACCCCCTCCGCACTCCTGGCTGCTGGCTGCTTGAGGGGAGGGAGAAAAAAAGGAAGAAAGGAATGCCACTCACCTCTGTTCTGCCGTCCCCGCACTGCATTCAGATCTCTTAAAGGGGCGGGGGGCAAAAAAAGAACAAACAGAAGCAAGGAGAGCCTGGCAGTCACTACTGTTATATCCGCATCAGGAATGTTCACCTCCGGAGAGCAGGTACCTGAAAAGTGCGCTGGGACGCATTTAGGTGGGCATGGTCGTACTTAATTATCTGTAAACTCCGGAGCTGGTGGGGAAACAATTTTAAGCTCCGGAGCTGGGAGCCATTTGCGGCGGAGTTTAGGGGTCGTGTGAAAAGGCCCCAAATCAGTGGTTAATGAATCAGTGGATACGGGGGTCCTACTGTAAACCCAACGAATCAGTGGGACTTGTAGGATCAAGAGAATTGATACAAGGGTTTTGCTCTTTGCTGGTCTTTGATGCTGCCCAGTTGGAACTGATATACAGTGGACCCTTGTATAACAAACAGCTTGTATAACATAAAATTTGTACAACATAAAAAATTCCAGAGATAGGGGAAATTTTCTTAACATAATTTCCTGTGGGGAGAATCCGTACAACATAAAAATGGGATTGCTCCATTTTCAATGCATTCCTATGGGAATTTGTATAAAGGAAAGTTTGCTTAACATAATTTCATTTGGAACGAATTAATTCCTTTATACAAGGTACCACTGTATAGCAAATTTAACAGGACTCCCTCCCCCCCCAAGGTAACCGAGATATTTAAGGAGTGTTTATACTAGTCTTACTTTCCTAGTCAATTTTCAATGGGGAAGTGGGGATTCCAACGCTGATCTCCCAATTCTAGGCCACCACCCTATCCACTACACAGGGTCGGTGCGTCCATTAAGGCGAACTAGGCAGTTGCCTAGGGCGCCAAAATGGAGAGAGGGCGCTGGCCAGCCTGCTGCCCCCGTCCGTCCCCCTGCCTGCCAGCCGCCCGCCCGCCTCCCGCTGCCCCCACCACCACCCGCCCGCCTCTTTTCCTGTAGTTTGAAACCATTGACCCGATTCCGAGTCTCTGAACCCATGGAAAACAAATCTGTTCCCTCTTCAATATGACATCTCCAGAGAGAAGAGCCAGCCTGGGTGGCCGTGGGCAAGCTGTACCGTCCCAGGGCCCCCCAGGAGAAGAGGATGGGAAACCATTTTCTGAGGGCGTTTATACATGACCCCTAAACTCCGGGGCAAATGGCTCCCAGCTCCGGAGCTTTAAAATGTTTACCCACCAGCTCCGGAGTTTACAGGAAATTAGGTGCGACCACACCCACTTTAGCGCGTCCCAGCGCACCTTTCAAGTACCTGCTCTTCCATCCTGAAAATTCCTTGATGCGGTGTAAAGATAGTGAGTGCAGGGCTCTCCTCGCTTCTGTTTGTTGTTTTTTGGCTCCCGCCCCTTTAAGAGCTACTTTTACAGAGACTGGAATGTTGCCGGCAGGAGCGAAAGGCAGAACGGAGGTGAGCGGCATGCTTTTCTTTCTCTTTTTCTCCCTCCCCTCACGCAGCCAGCAGCCAGGAAGTGCGGAGGGGTGGGGAAGCAGGAAGAGCAACAAGCCCCTAAGATCTCTGGTCCGAATTTAAGTGGCCAGCGGATCTTAGGGGTCGTGTAAAAGCGCCCTTTGTCATCCTCTACTTGAAAAACCCTGAATGGGTTGCCGTAACTTGATAGCTTAAGCATCAACTTCCTTTCTCTCACCACCTTATTGTATTCATTGTGTGAGTGTGCCTATTCACTTCTGCCCTGGCACGGAGTTCTGCGCAACGCAAAAGTTTGCACAACCTTTGTTGACTTTTCAGATGGCTCAAGAGACGAAAGCTTGTTTTTTGACCCAAACAACCCTTCTTTGCTGCCTGCGCGAGCTCTGAAGGCATCCCACAATACCGGGTCGTCTTGGCAAATGGTTCAAGTTCTTTTCTGTGGCTTTTATAAAGCCGAAACAACTCCGAGTCCATATAGGTGGAGCGTCTTAAAGGAGGGAAAACCCATTACAGCCGTGCTCCACTTTTAAGGCTCACATATGGCTTATGGAATAATGTCTCAGGAATTCCAGCCCAGTTTCTCCTTATGCAAGGGCTGATGGAAGCTAATGTGATAATAAACCTGTCAGTTTTAAAAAGGTGTCACATGATTCTTCAGCTGTGTCCTCAGAAGATGGCTCCTGTCCCAAAAAAAGGGGTGGGTGGGAAAGAAAGCAGTATTTTAAGAGCAATTGACAGCAGCCTCAAGGCTCATGTTTGCACTGTTCTTGGGTTTCACTTCACCCTGGCAGTAAAGGCTAGTGGTTAGCGGACACAGGTCAGTGGTGGAGCTAACTCTCTCTCCAAGCAGAAGGCTGAGGTGGGATTCTCCACGTAATGGTGAAGAAAGTCCCCCTTTGAACCTCTTCAAGATAAGAACATCAGAAGAGCCCTGCTGGGTCAGGCCAAAGGCCCATCTAGTCCAGCTTCCTGTATCTCACAGAGGCCCCACCAGATGCGTCTGGGAGCGCACGAGACTAGATATCTGTCTCCTGATACCACTCCCCTGCATCTGGCCCTTGAAGGACCCTGGTTTTAAGGCCCTTTGTACATGACCCCTAAACTCCGCCGCAAATGGCTCCCAGCTCCGGAGCTTAAAATTGTTTCCCCACCAGCTCCGGAGTTTACAGATAATTAAGTGCAACCACGCCCACCTAAGCGCGTCCCAGCGCACTTTTCAGGTACCTGCTCTCTGGAGGTGAAAATTCTTGATGCGATATAACGTAGTGACTGCCCGGCTCTCCTTGCTTCTGTTTGTTCTTTTTTTTGCCCCCCGCCCCTTTAAGAGATCTGAATGCAGTGCCGGGACTGCAGAACGGAGGTCAGCGGCATTCTTTTCTTCCTTTTTTTCTCCCTCCCCTCACGCAGCCAGCAGCCAGGAGTGCGGAGGGGGTGGGAACGCAGGAACAGCGACAAACCCCTAAGATCTCTGGTCCAAATTTAAGTGGCCAGCGGATCTTAGGGGTCGTGTGAAAAGGCCCTAAGCCTGGAGATTACACATCTCCATCATGGTTTCTAACCTGTGGTGGACTTTTCCTCCAGGAATCTGTCCAATCCCCTTTTGAAGGCATCCAGGCCAGATGCCACCACTACATCCTGTGGCAGGGAGTTCCACAGACTAACAACATGCTGGGTAAAAAAAAAATTTCTCTTGTCTGTTCTCTCTCCGAACCCTCAATTTGAGTGGGTGTCACCTAGTTCTGGTATTTTATGAGAGGGAGAAGAGATTCCCTCTATCCACTTGACTCATGCCCTGCATTATTTTGTACGTCTCAATCATATGCCCCCTCAGGCGCCTTTTTTCCAGACTAAAGAGCCCCAAATGTTTTAGCCTTTCCTCATAAGGGAGGTGCCCCAGCCCAGTAATCATTTTAGTCGCTCTCTTTTGCACCTTTTCCAGTTCCACTATGTCTTTTTTGAGAGACATCTACTTCCCAGCAGGAAATTCTATCTGGTGCAGACAGTGTGAGGAATGTAAAGGCAGAGAGGGACAGAGTTAAAGGCTCCCCTCTTTGTATATTCCTCACATGTTTTTTTGGTCCTACTGGAACAGGGATAATCTCCCATAGGGACTTGATGGACATCTTGTGGGAATGCTTTCCTGCCTTGGTTTTTTTCACGCAGCTGGGAAGTTATATTTAGAATGCTTAGGTGTCGTAGCGGGGGATTCTGGGAACTGTAATCTAAAAAGGCAGCATTCCCCAGTTCTTTATTTTGGCAACAAATCTGAGGCTCTGGATGATGGTAAATGTATTGATGATGGAGCCTCTCATGATGGTTCCCTCCCTTGGGTCCCCAGATATTCTTCGACTGCAGTTCCCAGAAACCCTGGCCGGCACGGCTGGTTATCTCGTGTCCCCTAGGGCTTAAAGCACTCACTGGGTAGTTTACATTTTTCATTATGCAAGCTACACACTGCACACACAAACCCAGTGGATGTCATTTTTATCGACCTTGGAAGGACGGAAGGCGGAACGAACCTCATGCTGGCTACCTCAGCCCGTCGGGATCGAACTCGGATTGTGAGCGGAGTCTTCACTGCAGTAGTGCAGTTTCACCGCTGCACCACAACTCAAAGGAAAGATCGGCTGCACCACGTTGGAGGAGGTTGTTCTAGGAAACCCACTGCTGGGTCCTCCCCTGCTCCACGCGCGGGGCTTTGGTTCCCCACCTCCTTCTCCACCAGCAGTGGCTAGCAGGCAAGAACTAGCCCAGGGCCAGCCCAGGAAGAGAGTGATATGCAGGTATGTGTGTGTGTTGTGTTGTTATAGTCATGACCGACTCTTCACGACCCCATGTCCAGTTCCTACTCCAGGCGCCTACAGCACCTGGTATTCCATGGTGGTTGCCCATCCAAGGACTAACCAGGGCTGATCCTGCTTAACTTCTGAAATCAGGCCAGATCAGATGTGCTTAGGGCATCTAGGCAGCCCCGATATGCAGGTATACAGCTCCACTATCCACCCAAGATATTTCCTACCAAGAGAAGAGAGGTATCCGGTCCCCTGCAGAGCAGAAAGCAGCTTAAGCAGTGTTCTCACCAGGGAAGCCAGCCGTGAAGAATGAACGGAGCAAACATGAGCCCAGAGGCAGTGCTTATTATCAAAGGAAACTCCTCTGCCAACAGACATATATCAAATAAAACCGACCCCTGGAACATAGAGATTCTTCAACCACTAGTCACATCCAAATTAAAAACCAGAGCTTTGGGGCTGTAACATTTGGAGCCTACAAGACCCACAATCCCCTGGCCACTCCTGTGCTGGAGTGGAGGAGTTGGAGAAATATAATCCAAACAACAGACCGTCTGGGTGGATCAGTGGCTTAGGCATCTGACCGCGAATTCAGAGGTTGGGAGTTCAAGCCCCCTGTTCTGCCTCCTCGACAGGGGCTGAACTCAATGATCCACAGGATCCCTTGTAGCACTGCAGTTTTAGGATTGTTGTTGTTGTTGTGAAATATAAGTACTATGGGCTTTAGAGACGAGCATGAACCGGTTCATCCCAGTTCATAAAGGCAGCAGCATAGGGGTCACTGCTCTCAACCCCTGCCTCCTCAGCGGATCAGCCACTCATCAAGCCCTGCTTGCCTGCTTTTTTCCACCTCCAGGGCTAATCTCCTAGTCACAGGCAAGAGCACAGACTTCTGTGCCCTCCCCTTTGGAGCGAGTGGGAGATCAGCCAAGAGGGCGGGGCAGAGAATCCTGTGCTGTTGCTGGGACCGGGAGATCAGTTCAGAAGATCCGAGAAATTAAGCAAGCTGGGCCTAGTGAGCGGCTGGCTGAGCCAGAGGAGGCGGGAGAGGGAAGCAGCAGCAGCACCTGGGCTGCCGCCTTACGTACCGGGACGATCCACTTTTTTTGCCCATCTCTTATGGGCTCTTCTAGAGTAGTGGTGGCAAACATTTGGCACTCCAGATGTTTTGGACCACAACTCCCACAGTCCTTTGTCACTGGCAATATAGGCACAGAATTATGGGAGTTGTGGTCCAAAAATATCTGCAGTGCCGAAGGTTTTCGCCACCACTGTTCGAGAGGCAGTACGGGTTTCTCCTACATCAGTGGTTCTCAACCTGTGGGACCCCAGATGTTCCTGGACTGCAACTCCCAGAAGCCTCCACCACTTGCTGTGCTGGAAGGGGTTTCTGGGAGTTGCAGTCCAGAAATACCTGGGGACCCACAGGTTGAGAACCACTGTCCTAAATGGTTCGTGCCGTCCATGATCCTCTTGTTTTGCTTAATGTAGTGCCATTTCCTTCGACTGTCGGTGCATTCTCCGCCCTCCTTGAAAGCATATTGATGATCTTGAGAGCTTTCCTGGAGTTTTCCGAGAAGGCAAAAAGCAGTTGGATCCCGTTCTCGTCCGGGACTCGGAGGCAGCATGCGTGCCCCTGTGTGCGTGTGGGCAGGGTGTGTTTGTATGTATTTACAACACCCTCTCTCCTGCAGCTTGGAGTCCTTAATCTTGGTTTCTCATCTGAACTCCCGGCTCTGCAGAGGAAACAAAAGCAATCCAAGGACAGAAGGTAAATCATTACGGAGGGCCTGGCCAGGCACCAGGCCTTCTTACAACACAAGAGGAAACGGCTGGAAAGCATTTCTCGTTGCTTCAGGGAGGGGACAGGGAAAAAACACCCAACAGCTTCCATCCTAGCACATGCTCATATGTGTGCCCACCCACCCACCCACCTACCCACCCATTGTGGAGCAATGGCCCCTCCTAGATACATAGTGCTCATCCCAGGGGCAGCAAGGTTCAGGCACAGTCCTGCCTGACTTCCTACAAGCATCCCAGCTGTCCTACATCAGAGGCAGGGACCCGGGCTCGGCAGCCTTAGCTTGAAAATGTACCGTATGTTTTGCCCTAATAAGACACATCGGGGCCATAAGATGCACCTAGTTTTTAGGGGAGAAAAACAAGAAAAAATATTTAGACTAAGACTAAGGTTTTAGCTGCAAAGGGGGAGGCTTGCAAACAAGGTAACTGGAGCTGTGGAATCCAAGCTGCAAAGGGGGAGGCTTGCAAACGAGGTAATTGGAGCTGTGGAATCCAAGCTGCAAAAGGGGAGGTCTGCCAATAAGGTAATTGGAGCTGTGGAATTCAAGCTGTCAAAGGGGAGGCTTGCAAACAAGGTAATCGGAGCTGTGGAATCCAAGCTGCAAAAGGGGAGGCTTGCAAACAAGGTAATCGGAGCTGTGGAATCCAAGCTGCAAAAGGGGAGGCTTGCAAACAAGGTAATCGGAGCTGTGGAATCCAAGCTGCCAAAGGGGAGGCTTGCAAACAAGGTAATCGGAGCTGTGGAATCCAAGCTGCAAAAGGGGAGGCTTGCAAACGAGGTAATCGGAGCTGTGGGATCCAAGCTGCAAAAGGGGAGGCTTGCAAACGAGGTAATCGGAGCTGTGGGATCCAAGCTGCAAAAGGGGAGGCTTGCAAACGAGGTAATCGGAGCTGTGGGATCCAAGCTGCAAAAGGGGAGGCTTGCAAACGAGGTAATTGGAGCTGTGGGACCCAAGCTGCAAAAGGGGAGGCTTGCAAACGAGGTAACTGGAACTGTGGGATCCAAGCTGCAAAAGGGGAGGCTTGCAAACAAGGTAATTGGAACTGTGGGATCCAAGCTGCAAACAGAGAGGCTTGCAAACGAGGTAATTGGAGCTGTTGAATCCAGGCTTCAGAAAGGGAGAGCAGAGGCTCCCTAGAGGAGACCTCTTTGCAAACAAGGTGATTTTTGACTGGAGAATCTTGGCTGCAGAAGGGAAGGGGAGAGGCTCCCTGGAGGAAGCCACTTTGCATACCGGGTGATTGGAACTGCAGAATCCCAGCTGCAGCATGAGTTAGGAGAGGTTCCGTGCAGATATCTTAGCTCTAAATGAAAATCTGTGATTAATATGTAGCGGGGACTGCTGTATCCACTCTGTAAGAAGCACAGACATTTCCCCTGACTTTTGAGAGTGGAAAAAGTGAAACCAGCAGTGACTTTCAGTTCACCAGAAACCACTTCTGGGGCCTCCGACAGGCCCGGGGAGCCCATCGGAGGCCCACTCGGGGCAGCGCCAGGTCTAGGGTAAGTGCAGGAGGCCGCAGGCAGGCCCCCCCTCCCGACCCGACCCAGCATCCACATAATGCGGATTTCCCTTTACTGTGGGTCAGGTCAGGTCCCTAACCCCCACAATGAATGGAGGATTACTGCATTATGTTGTTGTTGTTGTCGTCGTCATCAGACCACTGACCGCCTAACGAGCCTATTCAAACTAGGGTGGCGTGAAACCAAAGTGAACTATAAATTGGAAGCCTCTCACCTACTTTCCTCAGACTGACGAAGCTACATGGATGAGTAGTGAAACGTTTCAATCCCTCAAGAAAAGAGGTCCCGTTGCCATGACTCAGCTCCTGGATAAACTCACCTGGGTGACTGAGAATCTTCACGGACATCATCCTCATCATCATCAGTCTTTGGTTTCTGCCTGATATGAGTCACTGTATTAAAGGCAAATACTGTATTAAGGCAAGAAAATGCCAAGTAACTTTTCAAACTAGAAATGCTTTGTGCTCTTTAGAGAACTAACCCGTGTGATTTGGCACGAGGTTCCGTGGATGGTTGCTCCAGCTGAATAAGGAGGTACTGGACCACGGGCGCTTGAGCTAAATTAAGCTCATGTTCAATCCCTAAGGTGCCTTTCATTTCCGGCTTTCACAAAGCGTCCTGTCAGAGATAGAAAGCTATTTGAAAATCTGAAAGATTTTCGAAACCTGGGGCGGGGATTTTCAAGGTCCTTCCTCTGGAAGGAATCTCTTGATCCTTTATAAGCAGGAACAACGCCACTCTTTCAAAGTACTCTGCGCATGCCCAGAGGCACCTGTATTATAATATTTCATTAAAAGGGGGAGCCACGTGGCCACTGCAAAAATACAAATGCAAAATAGACAATGGGTACAGTAATATGTGTATAGGCCACGGATTAAATTTTTTTTAAAAAAAATCATACAATGTGTGAGCTTTCATGGAGAAATTCCACTTCTTTAAGGAAAGTCTCAGAAGTCCCGAAACGGCATGCCAGGAGTTGTAATCTTATGAGATGTAAAGTTCTTGGCGTTTCGCCGGGCTGTCGTAAGCGGCAGGGGCTGTTGTTGTAAAAGCTGTATCTGAAGACAAGGATTAGGTTCCCCTCCATTTGGCCAGAGAGAGAGAGAGAGAGAGAGAGAGAGAGAGAGAGAGAGAGAGAGAGAGAGAGAGAGCTCTCTGCCTCTTTGTTTGAAGGACTGGGGTATGAAACCCAATGCTCTGGAATAATCCTCTTCCTGCCTCATCTAACTGCCAGCTCCCCCCCCCCCAAAAAAAACATCTTTCCAAGAACTTGACATCTGGCAAACCCCTAGTTCTCACACATTTGGACTTTCGGCACTTTCCTTGAAAAAAAAATGGGAATCATCTCAACAGCTTGCCATTTTATCAGTGGCATATTAAAGGTATAAAAAAAATCAGGACCATGAGCACAGCGCACAGCAGAACACAATGGGACGCTTCACAGGGCAACAGCTTGAAGGTGAACATATTCTAGAGGTCACACACACCTCTCAATTAAGGCTCCTGACGTCTTCCTTGTCACTGGCCCCGGAAGGAAGCCCCCTGGCCCTTGAGATACCCCCATTTCTCACCACAATAAGCCTCCGGAGAGCCTCGCTGACTAGAGAGGGAAGAGAATAATATACACTACAGTATAAAAAGTAATTCTTCCGCACAACACATCCTGCTTGAGAAAGGCTGGCACCGCTCGCGTCCCCTCTCCCTCATTTTGTCTTCTTCCGCCGCCCCTGCAGGGCGCTGGGATTTGAGGGTCAGGCCTGGGGGGGGGGGGAGGATTCCTGGGATGGGAGATCGCCCGACACAAGGAGATAAGCCTTGGAAAGAAGGCTGCCAGAACCCCTGGAGCGCCTCCGCCTCCGCCTCCGCGTGGGCTCCACCGCGCGCGATCCAAGGGCCCACGAAGCCCGACGATCGCTCTTCCCCCGCTTCCCTGCACGCACCTCGTCGACCCTGCGCACCCTGGCCGAGCTCGCCCGTCCCTTCGCAGAGCAGGGCGGCCAGGGTGCCTCTGAGCACGTGCAGAGTCTCTCGCCCTCTCCGCTTGGCTGGTTGCGCCCACTCCCGCCACCCGGACAGAGAGGAGGGGTCCTGCGCGCCCCAACATCCCAAGCCGTCGGGGAAGTCCTCGACCGCCGCCCCCTCCCCCTCCTCCTTTCTCCCCAGCAAGGCTGCCCGCCCTCCTGGCTCTCCTTCTCGCCCTCTCGGACCCGGAGACCGCCTCCCTCGACCCTCCTCTCCCCGTCTGGCTCTCCGCCTGCCCGCCCGCCCCGAAGGTAGCCGTCGGCGCCCTGCGCCACCAGCCTCCCAGACCTTTGGGCCCGTCCTCCTCCTCCTCCTCCTCCTCCTCGACTCTCCCCTCCCCTCCCGATCCGCGTAACCTCGCCGGCAGCTCTCCGTCCGTCCGCCCCCTCCAGGCTCTCCCCAGCGCCGGCGGCTGCGTGGCGTCCGTCCCTTCCAGGCGGCTGGCCGGCCGGGCGGGCACTCTCTCCATGGCGGCGGCAACGGCGGCCGAGAACGCCGCGTACCGGTGCCGCCACCTCCGCGGCCTCGACGGGGCTCCGTCGGCGCTGCCGGGCTCGCTGCTCTTCGCGGCGGGCTTGCTGGGCAACGGGCTGGCCCTGGCGCTCCTCTGGCAGCACCACCTGCGCGCCCGGGGGCTCCAGCAGCAGCAGCAGCAACAACAACAACAACAGCCCCCTCCGCCGCCACTCCGGCGGCCCCGCGCCTCCGCCTTCTACCTGCTGGTGAGCGCCTTGGCCACCTCGGACCTGCTGGGCAAGTGCCTGGTCAGCCCCATCGTGCTGGCCGCCTACGCGCGCAACCGCAGCCTCAGCGAGCTCTGGCCGGCCCCGACGGTGGCGGAGCAACAGCCGCCGCCGCCGCCGCCCGGAGGAGGAGGAACCGGAACGGCGACGACGACGGCGGCGGCGGGCGGCCCGGCCGTCGAGGGCGCCTCTCCAGGCGGCGAGGAGGAGCCGCGGCCGGGCTGCCTGTGCCAGCTGTTCGCCTTCTTGATGGCCTTTTTCGGCTTGGCCCCCACCGTCCTGCTGCTGGCCATGGCCGTCGAGTGCTGGCTCTCCCTGGGCTTGCCTTATTTCTACGAGCACCACACCAGCCGTCGGCGGGGCGCGCTGCTGACCGGCGGGGCGGTCATCCTGTGCGCCCTCTTCTGCGCCCTCCCTTTCCTCGGCTTTGGCGCCACCGTCCAGTATTGCCCGGGCACCTGGTGCTTCGTCCGCATGACCGGCGGCGGCGGGCGGACCTACTCGGTGCTGTACGCCAGCCTCCTGGGCCTCCTGGTGCTGGCCATCGCCGCCTGCAACCTGGGCAGCATGCGCAGCCTCTACCGCATGGCGCGCCGGCAGCCGCTGCCGCGCAGGAACCGCGGCGCCCGCCACGCCGCCGCCGACGGCTTGCCGCTGGCCCCCGACGGCCCGCCGCGCTTGGAAGAGCTGGGGCAACTGGTCCTGCTGGCCCTCATGACCGTCCTCTTCACCGTCTGCTCCTTGCCTGTCATCGTGAGTACCTGCCCGGGCCTGGGGGAGGAAAAGGATGGAGGCCGTCGGGCGCGGGACGCGTCTCCAGCCGGGCGCGCCTTCCGAGCGCGCTGCAGGGTGCGCCTCTGGCGGCTGTTTCTCCGGCGCCACCAGGCGGGCTGAGAACTCGCCGCTCCTGCACCCCGTGCCGGTGGCGCTCCCGAGCTGCCCCCTGGCAGGCTCAAGGAGGCAGCCAGCAGCTCCTGGGACAGGGGAGTGCCACCCCTACCTGAGCCTTCTCTGTGGCTGGCCCTACCCTGTGGAACCACCTCCCCAGCGAAGTGCGCCTTGCAGAGTCCCTGCCAGCCTTTCGGAAGGCATTAAAAACTCTACTTTTCCCAGAGGCGTTTGGTGGCTAGTAATTTTTTTTTAAACCCGCCATGTGCTATTTGTTAATTATTACCATTTTTTAAATTACTATTATTATTTTATTTGCCCTGTTAGATTACTCTGTCTTAAACTGCTTTACTTGTTTTCTGATTGTTTATATTTCTTTTGATGTAAACCGCCCGGAGTTCCCCGGGGGAAAACAGGCGGTATATAAGTAAAATAAATAAATAAATAAATAAATAAATAAATAAATAAATAAATAAATAAATAAGCAAGCAAGCGCTGGCCCTTAGGCCTCCCCTGCTGTTGCTCTGAGCCTGCCAAGTCATAAAAAGAGCCCTGCTGGATCAGGCCAAGGGCCCATCTAGTCCAGCTTCCTGTATCTCACGGTGGCCCCACCAGATGCGTTTGGGAGCGCATGAGACTAGATCTCTGTCTCCTGACGCCACTCCCCTGCATCTGGCCCTTGAAGTACCCTGGTTTTAAGCCTGGAGATGACACATCTCCATCATGGCTTGTAACCTGTGATGGACTTTTCCTCCAGGAATCTGTCCAATTTTGTGAGAGGGAGAAGAGCTTCCCTCTATCCACTTTACTCATGCCCTGCATTATTTTGTACGTCTCAATCATATCCTTCCTGGGGCGCCATTTTTCCAGAATAAAGAGCCCCAAATGTTTTAGCCTTTCCTCATAAGGGAGGTGCCCCAGCCCAGGAATCATTTTAATCGCTCTCTTGCTTGCTTGCTTATTTATTTATTTATTTATTTATTTATTTATTTATTTATTTATTTATTTATTTATTTATTTAACTTTTAAATGGCACCATGGAATTTTTAAATGGCACCATGGAGCAAAACCACTACCCCGGGTAGTGTACAAACCAATTATGAACAATACACAAGAGTCAAAGTGAACGTAGACAGTTTAAATCTAGAAAAATACAAAATTGCAAAGATAGAAAACAGTCTTAATCCTTCATAAGGTGAATTAAGCGGACACATGATCTCCTTCAGGGTTGCCACTTGCTGGAAAGTCCGGGAAATTGGTCTGAAGTCAGGGGAAATCTGTGGAAAGAAGATTCTGAATTACAGAATCATCGAGTTGGAAGAGACCTCGAGGGCCATCCAGTCCAACCCCCTGTCATGCAGGAACCCCGATCACAGTACTTCCAACAGGTGGCCATCCAGCCTATGCTTAAAAACCTCCAAGGAAGGAGACTCCATCACCCTCCTTTGTGGCAACATATTCCACTGCCGAACAGCTCTAACTGTCAGGAAGTTCTTCCTAATGTTCAAATGGAATCTCTTTTCTGTAGTTTGAGACAATTGCCCCGAGTCTGTCTCTGAAGCCAGGGAAAACAAACCTGTTCCCTCTTCAATATGATATCCTTAAAACATGGCTATCATATCCCCTCTCAGCCTTCTGTTGTAAGGCTAAACATTGTCAGCTCCCTAAACCACTCCTCGTAAGACATTTCTTCCAGACCCTCAACCATCCTGGTAGCTCTCCTCTGCACTCGCTCGAGGTTGTCAACATCCTTTTTAAATCGAGGTGCACAGAATTGAACACAGGACTCCAGGTGGGGCGTGACCAGAGCAGAATAGAGTGGCACTATCACTTCCCTTGATCTAGATACAATGCTTTTGTTGATGCAACCAAGAATTGCATTGGCTTCCTTGCCAATATATCATTTAAATTTATATTTATTTATTGCAAATATATAATTTCAAACTTGATTATTACTGCAGTTTGAAAACAATAAGTTACATAATGTGGCTTCAGATAAGCCATTGGAGATAGAACATTTATTTAATGTTTAGTGTACCTTTAAAACATAACAAACATGTAATGTCATTTGTTAGCATCCAGAGTTTATTTGAATTTTGGATCTTGGTGTCATTTTTGATGCAACTGCAAAACAGATGTTGCTGCAGCTGATGTTGAAATAAGCTGATATTAAATCTCTTCCTTTCATAAATATTTTTGCAGTAGAGACTTGTGTAGTTGTGGAGTGGAACATTTCTGTAAGCCTTGCATAAGTGCAACACAACCTGTTTGTTTACATATTTGAATATAAATATAATATTCAATATGATATTTATATTATATTTGAATGCTGGTCAGGGAAAATGACAAATGTTGGTCAGGGAAAGTCAGAGAAATAGAAAACAAAAATTTAGAAGCAATTCTGTCTTTATTGCTTCTGCAGATTGCCCTCCTCCTGGCATCTGCCGTGGTGCTGTGATGCGCTGGGTCTTAGAGCCCCTTTTCAGCTACTGGTGGGTTCAGGTTGTCCCTGTATATTGATTTTTCTTCAGTGAAAAATGAGGCAGGCGGTGGATAAAGTGGACAGAGGGGAGCTCTTTTTCCTCTCATGCAATACCAGAACCAGGAGTCATCTTCTGAGAGTGAGAACGGACAAAAGAAAATACTTCTTTACCCAGCGTGTTGTTAGTCTGTGGAACTCCTTGCCTCTGGATGTGGGGATGGCATATGGCCTGGGTGCCATTAAAAGGATATTGGACTGATTTCTGGAGGGAAAGTCCATCACAGGTTGCAAGCCACGATGGGGGAATACGTATTCTCTCCAGGATTAAAAAGAGGGAACCTCAAATTGCCAGAGGCAGGGGAGTGGCATCAGGAGACAGGTATCTCATTGTCTTATGTGCTCCCAGGGGCATCTGGTGGAGCCACTGGGAGATACTGGAACCTCCACTAGATGGGCCCTTGGCTTGATGCAGCAGGGTGCTTCTTATGTCCAAGTGTCTATGTTTTGCTGCAAAGCTTCCCTTCTCCCCTTCACTGACCCCTTAGGACACATAAATATAGCCAATTAGGATGCTACAGGAGGAAAGATTTGTATAAGTATCATGGAAACCTCTAAAATGGGAATCTTTGTCTGCCTCTACCTAAAAGGGAGAGAGAAGGAAAGAGCCCTAAGTGTGCCAATCTAAATGTAAATCTAGAAAAGCTTTTCATGTAATCTCCCATGGCTCTGGAGTGGAGTGGGTGGCTGTCGAAATCCCGCTGATGATCAGCAGGAAGAGTTAAGCAGCTTCACGTGTTTAAATCGTTTCTGTATGGAGAATAATGGGGACTAGAATCTTGCTTTGTTACTTTAAGGCAGCCTTACTCACAAATGGAGCAGGTTTGCTAACAGACAGTTGCAGGTTGAATTCATGGCCTCTGGTGGCTAGCAGACTCGAGACACCGCCTGCTTGCAACGATGGAGGATCCTAGTACTCAGAAAGATACTCTGGATGACTGTGAGGCGGTTACTTCACGTCCCTTTTGCCTCTGTTAGTGCTGCGCTTAGGAGCGGTACAAAAAAATGTTACTTCACGTCTGTCGTGCAACTACTGACATTTGTCTCGACCACACACCTAGAACGGGTGCTAAGCACGACAATACTGTACCTGGTGCTGGGGCAGGTTTCCTCTTGTCACTCTTTGTTCCCGCTTTCCGTTCCGAGACAAGACACCATGTAGTAACGGCTGTCACGCAACAAAACGTTTGTTTCTCTCAGAAAACTGTGTCTGGGTTTCTTTTATTTTGACTTTTCAGAAGTGAAATATCAAAACAGAATTTTTAAGCCCCCCCCCCAAAAAAAAAGGAAAAAGGAAGCTAGACAAATTGAGTGTTTGTCACGGTACAAGACTGTGAGGTAACGCTTGTCACGAGACAAGTTATCACAACCATGGGAATACTGAAAGAGGGACAAAATCATGTGATTGCGACCAATGCTGTCACAGTACAAAACTAGTCACGGAACAAAGAAGGACTTGAAGGAACTGCCTGAGTCTGCACCGGCTAAGCAGGTCTGTTGACAGCCGCTCATTCATAGGGTCACCCTAAAGTTTGCACACAACAAGACCAAACTAGTCAGAAGGGGCTCTTTAGTCTGGAAAAAAGGAAAACATTTGGGGCTCTTTAGTCTGGAAAAAAGGAAAATATTTGGAGCTCTTTAGTCTGGAAAAAAGGAAAATATTTGGAGCTCTTTAGTCTGGAAAAAAGGAAAACATTTGGGGCTCTTTAGTCTGGAAAAAAGGAAAACATTTGGGGCTCTTTAGTCTGGAAAAAAGGAAAATATTTGGAGCTCTTTAGTCTGGAAAAAAGGTGCCTGAGGGGGAATATGACTGAGACGTACAAAATAATGCAGGGCATGAGTAAAGTGGATAGAGGGAAGCTCTTTTCCCTCTCACAAAATACCAGAACTAGGGGACATGCACTCAAATTGAGGGCTGGGAGAGTAAGAACAGACAAAAGAAAATATTTTTTCACCCAGTGCGTTGTTAGTCTATGGAACTCCCTGCCACAGGATGTGGTGATGGCATCTGGCCTGGATGCCTTCAAAAGGGGATTGGACAGATTCCTGGAGGAAAAGTCCATCACAGGTGACAAACCATGATGGAGATGTGGAATCTCCAGGCTTAAAACCAGGATCCTTCAAGGGCCAGATGCAGGGGAGTGGTATCAGGAGACAGAGATCTAATCTCGTGCACTCCCAGAGACATTTGGTGGGGCCCCTGTGAGATACAGGAAGCTGGACTAGATGGTCCTTTGGCCTGATCCAGCAGGGCTCTTCTTATGTTCTTATGTTCTTATGTAGAATATCCTGAGCTAGGTGACTGAGGAGCAGCATCTCCCTCTTCCTGATGGACAGGGCCGTTGCTATGAGCTTTCGTTTGTGTGTGTGTGTGTGCTTCAGACAATGGCACGCAACATGTCCTGTCCTTCATTGAAGCCCTGTACGGTGTCCATAACAAAAACCAGGCACGGCGAGGCAGTGAGCCATGGAGGGCCTGTTAGATCCGAATCTTTTTAGAAGCCTCCAGAGATTACGATCTTTGCCAGCTGGTCCCCCAGAGACAGAATTCTGAGTTCACCTACTGTTTATTTTTATCTCTCCCTCAACCTCATAAATGGCACGGGCGTCCTCTTTAGTCCCCCCCCCCCCTTTCACTCCGGCACTGTAATTGCCAGAGGGCAGATCGTAAGGGGGGAGGATGCGCCTGGTCCTTCTCACTTCCATCTCGCACCAGCTAGACAATGCTCTTCTGAGCTGAATATTACACGCATGTATACACACTTGTTATGGCACCTCTAAGACTAACTGCTATATTTAACAGGAGTTTTCTTGGCCTCCGTCCACGTCCTCTGATGCAGAAGCGAGACTGTACCAGGGTCCTTTACACATGGGGAGATACAATAACATTCTTCAAGTACTTGACGAAGGACAGAGTTCATTCTCAATTATCCCCGAGGGCAGGACCTGCAACAATGGGCTCAAGAACCCCGATTTATTAATTTCATTTATTTATTTTGAATATTTTTACTCAGCCTTTCTCCTTGGAAAAGGACCCAAGGCGGCTTACAATAATGAGGGACAAGATACAGCCCAGAACATTTCAGACATACTCAGGTTAGGAGCAGGGAATTAGAAGCGGCATCTTACAACATTCAAAGGTAAACATTAAAGCTACAAGTAGCACATGAAAAAGAAAAGAAAAAATAATTCCCTTATAATGGATGGAAACGAACATGGAAAACACTGGTGTTCATGCATGGTAATCTCTCTGTTCCTAGGCTGAATATCAAGAAAAACTTCCTAACTGTTAGATCAGTACAACAATGGAACTGTTAGAGCAGTATGACAATGGAGCAGTCACCACCTTGGGAGGTGGTGAGCGCTCCAGCACTGTAGGCATTCCAGCAAAATTTACACAACCATCTGGCAGATATCCTTTGACTGGTATTCGTGCCTTGAGCAGGATTAAACTGCAGCCATGCCGGCCACATGGCCACGGCCTTGCACAACACTGGATCTTTGGTTTGAAAGCGCAGAGGAGCACCACCCCTAGAGTCAGACATGGCTAGCACGCATATGTGGGGGGAACTTTTACCTTTTCCTTTTTACTGCAGCCAAAACTGTGCTCACTGCCTGGGTTCCAATCCCAGTTAACTGGCTTGTGGTTCACTCCGCCTTCCAGCCTTCTGAGGGTGTAATTTGAGTAACCGGCTTGCTGGCGAAAGCAGGCAGGATGTGCAGCCTGAATAATATAATAAAAGCTTCTTTAAATAATAAAAGCTTCTTTAAATGTGTTAGAAGTAGAAACCCTGGCAGAGAATCAGTTGACCCTCTGGATGGTGAGGGAGGAAAAGGCGAGGTAAAGGAGGACTTAGGGCGTTTATACACGACCCCTAAGCTCTGCTGCAAATGGCTGCAAGCTCCGGAGCTTAAAAATGTTTCCCCACCAGCTCCGGAGTTTGCAGACAATTAAGTGCGACCCCGCCCACCTAAGCGCGACCCAGTGCACTTTTCTTGTACCTGCTCTTGGGAGGTGAAAAATATTTGATGCGGATGTGCTGGGCTCTCCTCGCTTCTTTTTGTTTTTGTTTTTTGCCTCCCGCCCCTTTAAGAGGAACCAGGAAGTGACCGGGGCTCCCCCGGCAGCGTCCACCAACACTGGGAGGTAAGGCTTTATTCTTCTGTCCCTTTTTTTCCTCCCTCCCCTCACGCAGCCGGCAGCCAGGAAGTACGGAAGGGTGGAGATGCACGAAGAGTGACAAACCCCTAAGATCTCTGGTCCGAATTTAAGGGGTCAGTGGATCTTAGGGGTTGTGTAAAAAGGCCCTTAGAAATTGCAGAGAAATTAAATGAGTTCTTTGCATCTGTCTTCACGACAGAAGACCTTGGGCAGATTCTGCTGTCCAAACGGCCCCTCCTGACTAAAGAATTAAATCAAATACAGGTTAAAAGAGAGGATGTTTTAGGTTTAATTGATAAATTGAAGATCCACAATTCACCAAGCCCAGATGGCATCCATCCAAGGGTTATTAAGGAACTGAGAAATAAAATTGCAGATCTCTTAGTAATATGCAACTTGTCTCTTAAAACGGCCACAGTGCCGGAGGACAGTGGATGTGACACCAATTTTTTTTAAAGGAAGGAGGGGGGACCTGGGAAACTACAGGCCAGTTAGCCTTACATCTGTCCCAGGGAAGATGGTGGAAAGTCTCATCCAAGAGAAAATCTTAAAACACACAGAAGAACAAACCTTGCTGGGGGGAAATCAGCATGGCTTCTGTAAGGGTCTTGCCTGAAAAACCTTTTAGAATTCTTTGAAAAGATCAACAGGCATGTGGATTTGGGTCAACCGATGGATATTATCTATCTTTATTTTCAGAAGGCTTTCGACACAGTCCCTCACCAAAGGCTGCTGAGAAAATTGCACAGTCAGGGGATAAGAGGGCAGGTCCTCTTATGGGCTGAGAACTGGTTGAGATCCAGGAAACAAAGAGTAGGTGTCAATGGGAAATTTTCTCAATGGAGAGAAGTGAAAAGTGGTGTGCCCCAGGGATCTATCCTGGGACCGGTGCTTTTCAGTCTGTTCATAAATGATCTGGAGACAGGGATAAGTAGTGAGGTGGCCAAGTTTGCGGATGACATGAAACTTTTCCGCTTGGTAAAAACCAGAGAAGATTGTGAAGTGCTACAGAATGATCTCTCACTCCAATCAGCAATCTGGCTGCTGCATTTTGGACCCGTTGAAATTTCCTGAGACTTTCCATCAGTCGCCCCACATAGAGCACATTACAGTTGTCCAGCCAGGAGGCCACTTGGGCACAGCAGGCGCAACAGGCGCACTAGCTTTAATTGTGCAAATGCGCTCCTGGCCACAGCCATGACCTGGGCATCTAGGCTCAAGGATGAGTCCCACTAATAAGTGCAAGGTGGCTCCCATGGTTCTTTCCCTCACAATCTTGCATGGGTAGAGTGACTGGCCAACCAGGGACCATCTGGTGGGGCCACTGTGAGATACAGGAAGCTGGACTAGATGGGCCTTTGGCCTGATCCAGCATGGCTCCTCTTATGCTCTTATGAGAAGTATGTGGCTCAGCTCTTACTGCAGCCTAGTAGTGGACTGGCTGCCAGATGTGCGGTGCATAGATTTAATCCAGGCATGTCTGTGGGGGACTGCAATACATGTCCAAACTTCAGTCCTCCAGATGTTTTGGGCCAGAACTCCCACAGTCCTTTGCCATTGGCACTCTAAGCTTAGAAATCTGGGAGTTGTGGTCCAAAACATCAGTTTGGACATACCTGATTTAATCAATCATTCCATCAATCAAATCCCCCACCTCCTAGCTCAACAGCACTCTCTCATCCCTCCACCACACTGGTTGTTGAACAAACACACCCTGGGCCCAAAGAGAAGGGTGCTAATAACTCTTTGTCTGTGTCCATCTACGTCATCCCTCTGAGCCAGATGTTTGGGGAGCCTCGGTGCGAGTGATGGGGGCGGGGAGGGAGCAAAGAAGGCCACCCCTCTCTATTCCTTATCTGTGGCCTTCTCCTGCAGAATACATCCTAGATGTGTTCCTCCCCACGCTCTTTTCCCCCCCTAAAAACCCAACCCTGTCTGGGAAGGGGAATGCTTTCTAAATTCCAATGGAGAGAGATGTACCCTGTGAGTCTTCGCAAGCATATCAGGCAAAGAAATAAAAGGAAAGAAGACAACAGGGGCCTTAACCCACGTCCACTGTGTTGCTCTAGAAAATGGATCTAAAAATGTTAGCCCACGCCAGTAGCGCTTCAAGAAAAATAAAGTGTAACCATGCCACCACTAAAGTTGTACCTGTGAAAGTGATCTGGGAGTCTTGGTGGACCACAAATTGAACGTGACTCAGCAGTGTGACGCGGCGGCCAGGAAAGCCAATGCGATTCTTGGTTGCATCAACAGAAGCATCGTGTCTAGATCAAGGGAAGTGATAGTTCCACTCTATTATGTTCTGGTCAGACCCCACCTGGAGTCCTGTGTCCAGTTCTGTGCACCTCAATTTAAAAAAGGATGTTGACAACCTCGAGTGGGTGCAGAGGAGGGCGACCAGGATGGCTGAAGGTCTGGAAGAAATGTCTTATGAGGAATGGCTTAGGGAACTGGGAATGTTTAGCCTTTCAAAAAGAAGGCTGAAGGTGGGATATAACTATGTTTAAATATTTGAAAGGATGTCATATTGAAGAGGGAACAGGTTTGTTTTCCATGGCTTGAGAATCTAGGACTCGGGGCAGTGGTTTCAAACTACAGGAAAAGAAATTCCATTTGAACATTCGGAAGAACTTCATGACGGTTAGAGCTGTTCGGCAGTGGAAGATGCTGCCACAAAGGAGGGTGGTAGAGTCTCCTTCTTTGGAGGTTTTTAAGCAGAGGCTGGATGGCCATCTGTCGGGCGTCCTGTGATGGGGGTTCCTACATGGCAGGGGGTTGGACTGGATGGCCCTTGAGGTCTCTTCCAACTCTATGATTCTATGATTCTATGACTAGGGGTAGTGTTTTCCTTGTCGCTCTTCTGGTGTAGATTTTATACCGGTAGAAGGCACAGTGGGCTAACGTTTGTTCTGCATCTTTTCCGTTTTCATCTCCTTTTGGTTATTCCTGCCCCCTTTTATTTTTGAACTGTGTAGATATATCGAAATGATGGTTTCCCTCTGTTACTAGGGTAGAGAAGCAACAGACAGAAAAGTATCTTAGGGCCTTTATACACGACCCCTAAACTCCGCAGGAAATGGCTGCAAGTTCCGGACCTTACAAGTGTTTTCCCACCAGCTCCGGAGTTTGCAGGAAATTAAGTGCGACCCCGCCCACCTAAGCGCGACCCAGCTGCACTTTCTTGTACCTGCTTGAGGTGGGTGAAAATCCCCAGGTCCGGATTTAATCTGGTCAGTGCGGGGCTCTCCTGGCTTCTGCTTGTGTTTTTTTTGCCTCCTGCCCCTTTAAGAGAAGAGGTGGGAGGGAAAAAAGCAAGCAGAAGAGAAACGGAAGAGAAACGGAAGAGAAACGGAGTTCCGGGAAGCTCCTCCAGGTGAGCTGCATTTTCCCCCTCTTTCTCTGGTGGGGAGGAAGGAAGAGCAACGAACCCCTAAGATCTTTGGTCCGAATTTAAGGGGCCAGCGGATCTTAGGGGTCGTGTGAAAAGGCCCTTAGTGACTTTTGTAGAACAAGAACCCAAGGGAACTCAACTTGAAAGAGAAATTGTTGAGATAAGATATACAGACACTGGAGACACATTCTAAAGCTTTAAATATATATTGCGAAACCTCCGTCCTGATTTCCCACAGCCTGCAACTTTTGTCAACAAGGCTATTACCTTGTGGATTGATAACCGAAGTTCTTCACTGTTTGGTAGCCCTATTTAATAACAAACCCATCGCCCCTTTGGCCATTGTATCTGCCTCCTATCTTGGTCATGTGACTGTAGAATCATAGAATAATGGAGCAGGAAGTGGCCTAGAAGACCATCGAATTCAACCGCCTGCTCAAGGCAGGAATACAATCTTCAAATTCAGTTATTAAGAACATAAGAACATAAGAAGAGCCCTGCTGGATCAGCCCAAAGGCCCATCTAGTCCAGCTTCCCGTATCTCACAGTGGCACCACCAAATGTGTCTAGGAGTGCACAAGACTAGATATCTGTCTCCTGATACCAATCCCCTGTATCTGGCCCTTGAAGTACCCAGTTTTTAAGCCTGGAGATGATAAATCTCTATTATGGTTTGTAACCTGTGATGGACTTTTCCTCCAGGAATCTGTCCAATCCCCTTTTGAAGGCATCCAGGCCAGATGCCATCACCACCTCCTGTGGCAGGGAGTTCCACAGAATAACAACACAGTGGGTAAAAAAGAATTCTTTTGCCTGTACTCATTCTCCCAACCCTCATTTTGAGTGGATGTCCCCTAGTTTTTTTATTTTGTGAGAGGGAGAAGAGCGTCCTTCTATCCACTTTACTCCTGCCCTGCATTATTTCGTACGTCTCAATCATATCCCCCCTCAGGCACCTTTTTTCTAGACTAAAGAGCCCCAAATGTTTTAGCCTTTCCTCATAAGGGAGGTGCCCCAGCCCAGTAATCATTTTAGTTGCTCTCTTCTGCACCTTTTCCAGTTCCACTATGTCTTTCTTGAGATACGGTGAGCAGAATTGTACACAATACTCTAGGTGCGGCCTTACTATTGTTTTGTATAATGGCATTATAATGTTGGTTGTTTTATTTTCAATCCCCTTTTTGATAACCCCTAGCATGGAATTGGCCTTCTTCACCACTGCCACACATTGGGTAGACACCTTCATGGAGCTGTCCACCAACACACCAAGATCTCTTTCCTGATCCGTCAGAGATAGCTCAGTGACTCCATGAGTTGATAGATAAAGTTTTGATTTTTTTTTGCCCCAATATGCATTACTTTACATTTTCCTACATTGAAACACATTTGCCATTTCGCAGCCTGAGGGACTTCCTACTATGTAACTTTATACGGATTACCATACATCAGGCATGCCCAAACTTCAGCCCTCCTGATGTTTTGGACCACAACTCCCAGAATTCTAAGCTTAGATTGCCAATGGCAAAAAACTTGTGGGAGTTGCTGTCCAAAACATCTGGAGGGCCGAAGTTTGGTCATGCCTTCCATACATGATTGCATTGATTGATTTCATAAGAGCACCAGAGTTTCCCATTTTCAATTCCTTTTCCTTTTCTGTTTGTGTGCTCTTTGGAGCTCTACTGTAATCTTTTAATGTTCTAATGAAGGGAATAACATTTTAATAAACTCATAACTGCCATTGATAAAATAAAACGGCAGCGCTTCTGTTCTCCTTACCCATTTCCCGCTTTCATTCTCCCTCTTGATCGCGCTGCCTTGCCCTGCATTTTACCCCGAGATTCCTTCCCGGCCACACAAGGCTGTAAATAAGAATTTGTGTAAACACTCAGCTCTGTAGGAAAACAGTTAGCTGAGCTAGTTTTTGAAGAGATAAGCCAGATATCCTTAGAGCAGTTATCGATCTTCACCTGTCAAGAGGCTCCTGTCACGAAGCGGCGAAGAGTCCGGGAAGTGCAAGCCAGATGGCGCCAGAGCACAAGATAGATGTCTTCCTCCCGTAATAAAGTGTCAAATTGATATGTTACCTTGCATGAACTTTGTATCAATTAGGTATTCCTTTGTTCTGTGTTCGATTTATGTCCCACAGCTGCATCCTTGTCAGTTTAGATAAGGGAGGGGCTGCTGGGGAGTGTAAAATTCTTATAAAAAGTGTGTAATTTCTTTGTTCGGGGCCTCAGACTTTCCGAAGCTATTCGGCTGAGTGCCCGCTGCAGCGATCATTAAACTTTTCTCCATTCTTTTGAACTTTGGCTTTTCTTTGAACTCTCGGTCCCCCGAATCGGCGGCATAGAACCCCGAAAACGTAGCTAACATCTGGGGGCTCGTCCGGGATTGCCCCTTTTTCGGGACGAGGGGCCAAGCCAAGCGGTGTCGAACAGCCTACGTTGGACGAAGAGCTCCGGTGCACACCTTTCCATTTGAAAAGGGGAACTGCTTCATTCAGCAGTTTGGTGGAGACGGCACCGCTTGGGGAGAAAAAGTGAGACGAGCCGGCTGGGGGGAAGACTTCGTGGGGATATTTGGTAAGATTTGGGGACCGGTCCAGTGTGGGAGGAGAAGAGGTAATCTCTAACATCCCAGTTAATGGGTATTTGACCCCCAGTGTGTAAAAGGGGAAAGGAACGGTGGTTCTGTTTCCGGAGGGAGGAGAAGAGCAGTGCTCTAACATCCCATGAAGAATAGTGGGCAGGAACCCACGGGGTATGGACAGGGGAATGAAGATTTCGGCTGTCAAGTAGAATAGGTAAAAAGGTTTCTGGTAGGTAGGGGATTCAGACTAGGTTGGGAGGTGGTTTTGAAATGTGGGAATTTGAGTGGTTACTTTGATCCAATGAAAGTGTGCATGCGTGGAATGGTCGGGGTTTAGAATTCCCCTTGGCCGAGTGACGTCTGGGCTGTGCAGTTTCTGTTTACGGGGGACCGTACAGATCACAGTCGGAAGTGAGTTTTGTGTGTGTGTAAAAATTGCATAAAGAGCATAGGTGCGGATCAAGTAACATTTGTGTGGGAGAAATTAGGAATATTGTTTAAGAAATTATTTAAAACATGGGAGGAAACACCAGTAGACCAACGACTCCATTGGATTGTTTCATCTTAAATTGGAAAGCGGCCATCAGAAGTTATGATTTTGGCATCAAAATGAAAATGGAACGAATGCAGACTTTGTGTCAACTTGAATGGCCAATTGTGCAACCAGATTGGCCGGCAGAGGGAACATTCAATGAAAGTATAATTAGGCAGCTGTGGTTAAAAATTCTCAAAAATTATCCAGAACATGTCCCTTATATAGAAGTATGGAGAGGAAATGTCAAAAGAAATCCTTCATGGATACAAGGCTGCAGAAAGTTGCCGCCACAGGCTAAGCTATTTGCTTTAAAGAAGCAGAAGGAGGTTTTGGATAGCCGCCCGGAGGACTATGATACCCTTACTCCGCCACCTCCGTAATGCTGCGGCCATCCCTGTGGGAAATCCGGCAGCACCACCTCTTCTCCCCCCAGGAAATCCGGCACCATTGCCAGCTCCCCTTCCAGGAGCACCCCCAGTGAATGATGCTCTCCCCAAGCCCGAAGATCTCCCGCAGCCTGCATCCCCTGTCCAGCCACCCGTTGGTGGGCTTGGAGGCGGAGGAGGAAATCCAAAACCAGATGAGGAAGATGAGAGGGATGATGAGAGGAAGGGGGAAAATGAGGAATTTCGATATAGAGTACAAGGAAATTTTGAATGGGGTGCAGCAGATCACAAAAGAGTAACAGATTTAGTCAAAAAATATGACTCCATACTGGAAGTCGGAAATCATGCCATAGAAGCAGCAGGGGAGCGAAATTGGATAAAGAGGCAGTAGTATCTTTTGAGGGCGTATGATGCGGCAAAGAGGCATGAAAAATTTCTTGAAGAAAAGAAAATAGATGAGTGGGAAAAGCTTTTGCCCCTTAGACGAGTCTACGACCCCCTGCCTCCAAATCAACAAGGTCCCCGTACATATTCAATGCAGCATGTGCCATTTACGAGCAGTGACATTATAAATTGGAAAAATACCCTGCCAAGCTTAGAAGATGACCCTGATAAGGTTTATGAGACTATGGCCAGTATTTTTAATGTGTATATGCCCACCTATGAGGACCTCCAAGACCTTATACGCGGCCTTTTTAATTCGGAAGAGACCCGAAATTTTTTTGAAGAAGCTAGGAAATACCGTATTGCCCAGGGAGACACCCAAGCACAAGCGGAAGCTGCTGTTCCGACGACCACCCCACCTAACTGGGATTATAATGCAGATGGAGGTCTCGGAGCCTTGAGAATATATCATACTGCAATACTTCAGGGCATAAGAGCAGCAGGAAGGAAGAAAATAAATATGTCAAAAGTGAATGATGTAGTTCAGAAACAAGACGAGTCCCCTGGAGCCTTTTTGGAGCGCTTGTTTCAAGCGTTCAGGAAATTCACCCCTATTAACCCTGAAGATCCGGAAATGGAAAATATAGTAAAAACAGTTTTTGTGGCCCAATCGGCCCCGGACATCTGTAAAAAGATCCAAAAGGACACTAACTTTATGGGACAAACCCTTCAATGGATGCTACAATTAGCCCAGACCACATATAATAATAGAGAGGAAGATCAAAGTAGTCAAAAAGGAAGGGGACAAATTAAAAAATTAATGGCCCTGAACCAAGTTTCCGAATCCCACAATTTTAATGCCTTTGTACCCAAGTGTGGGCCATTAATTAAGGATCAATGTGCACTATGTGGTCAGAGAGGACATTGGCGCAAGGACTGTTATAGGAATCCTGAAAATCAAAGGCGAGGGGGGTTTAATCAAGGTCCACGCCGCCCCTGGCAGCCGCCGGCTTTTGGACGATACCCCGCGTCCGCACCATTTGGCTTTAATCAGCCAGGAAATCGCCAACCAGCCCCCTTTAATTTTCAGCAGCCGAGGAGCTTTCAGGTTAATCAAGGACAAGCGAGCCAATTTCAGCCTGCTGGTCAAGCCCAAAGTCAACCAGCACCGGCTCAACAGAGGCCCCAGGGAGGACAGGGTCCTGCCTGGACCCCGCCGTATCAGAACATGATGGTTCTGGAGGAAGATGTCCCATATTGAAGGCGACAGGGCTGTTGTTCCCGTGAGCCCTTGGTCAGAGTTCAAACCGGGAACGAAACAGTCCAGTTCCTTGTTGATACGGGTGCGAGCCACTCAGTGATCCCCCAGCTTGTCAAACCCTTAGACCGGACTCTTTCAATTAACGTGGTAGGAGCCACTGGAAAAGCGCAGCACGCCCATTTTATGCAGCCTGTTCAATGTAAATTAGGGGGTCAGATTGTTGAGCATAAATTTTTGCATATGCCAGATTGCCCTATTCCCCTTATGGGACGAGATTTACTGTTTAAATTGGGAGCCCAAATCACTTTTACCCCCAAGGGAGAAGTTCATTTAACAACTGAAAATAAGGATCCGGAAGGGGAAGTGTGTCTAGAATATCCCTTGAGGGAAAGATGGTGTTTGATGATGGTCCAAGAGGAATCTACCCAGCTGTCTCCAGAATTTTTGGATCGAGTTAACCCAGAGGTTTGGGCAGAAGAAAATACCCCAGGAATGGCACAAAATATCCCTCCAATTGTTGTTCAGCTTAAGCCATTTGCTGGTCCTTTGTCAGTGCCACAATATCCCATTGGAAGGACTGCAGCTGAGGGAATTTGGGTGCACCTCAAGAGACTGATAGATTTTGGCATCCTTGTTCCGTGTCAGTCACAGTGGAACACCCCTTTGCTGCTCGTCCGTAAACCGGATGGGACTTATCGCCCGGTTCAGGACCTCCGCTTAGTCAATGAAACTGTAGAACCACTCCATCAGAATGTCCCAAACCCTTACACGATACTTAGGTTGATTCCACCGGAGGCCAAATATTTCACTGTTTTAGATCTAAAAGACGCTTGTTTCTGCTGCCGGTTAGCGCCACAGAGTCAGCCCATTTTTGCTTTTCAATGGGAGGACCCCAAAACAGGGACAAAACAACAATTCAGATGGACCCGTTTGCCTCAGGGGTTCCGAAATTCCAGCAGGTTGTTTGGGGGGCCCTGGCATCAGATCTTGCCAATTTCCCCCGAAAACCTGGCCAAATAGTCCTGCAGTATGTAGATGACATTTTGGCGGGAGCGGAAACCAAAGAGGACTGTGAGCAGCTTACAATTGACCTTTTAAATCATTTGGCAGCAGCAGGTTACCGGGTTACGAGGAGAAAAGCCCAAATTTGCCAAAGAACTGTACGCTACTTGGGCTTTGATATTTCCCAGCAAAGGCGCCAACTCCGCGAGGAGCGGAAGCAGGCAATTGTTCAAATCCCTGAGCCAAAAAATAGGAGGGAACTCCGTGGCTTTTTAGGAGCAGCAGGTTTCTGCAGAATTTGGATCCCAAATTTCAGCCTTTTAGCAAAGCCCCTGCATCTTGCTACACGAGGGAAGGAAAGTGATGAGTTTATATGGGGACCGGAACAGAGAGAAAGTTTTCAAAAGATCAAACAGGCTCTTTTAGAAGCGCCAGCATTAGGTCTTCCCAACCCCAACAAGCCCTTTTATTTGTATGTTGATGAGGAAAATGGAGTAGCAAAAGGAGTCTTATGTCAGAAATTAGGAAGTTGGCAGCAACCAGTTGCTTATTTATCCGAAAGATTAACCCCAACTGAACAAGGACTTCCGTGTTGTATGCGTGGGGTCGTGGCACTTGCAGCGCTTTTAAAGAAAGCAGATAAATTCACTTTTGGCCAACCCACAAATTGTGTAACAAGGCATGCAATTTTGCCCCTATTAGATGCTAAAGGAGGTTATCATTTATCCCAGACTGCAATGATGAAGTGTCAAAAGTTATTTTCGAGAACTGGCCTCACTTTCCAGACAACAGAAGGGCTTAATCCAGCCACTTTGATGCCCATTAGTGACCAATCGGCCACCCACGATTGCATCCAAACAATGGATGAAATTTATTCGTCACGGCCAGACCTCCGTAACACCCCCAACCCGCAGTGGAGGACTTGGTTCGTGGATGGCAGTAGCTCAGTGATAGATGGAATAAGGAAAGCGGGATATGCCATCGTAGAACTGGAGGACATTATTATTGAAGCCAGACAACTGCCCCCAGGAACTTCAGCCCAGTTAGCTGAACTTATAGCTCTCACGCGGGCTTTGGAATTGTCAGAAGGAAAAAGCATTAACATTTATATGGATTCCAAGTATGCTTTCCTTACGCTCCATGCCCATGGGGCACTTTGGAAAGAGAGAGGTCTTCTTACCACTGAAGGTACCCCTGTAGCGTATCCTGAAACTTTGTTGCAGCTTTTGGAGGCAGTTTGGAAACCTAAAGAAGTGGCTGTGATTCATTGTTATGGGCATAAAGTTGGTCCAGGGGTAGAAGCTAGGGGAAATCGGCTGGCAGATCGAATTGCCAAGGAAGCAGCCCAGAGTGCTGTTGAAATGCAGCTTAGCCTCATCCCTATAGATATTCTTCCACCAACTCCTCCGTTTTACTCTACTGCTGAACATGAGTTTGCAGAGGAACAGGACTTTGACAGGACTCCTGAGGGGTGGTATAAGCTTCCAAGCGGGCAATTGTGGGTTCCGGAAAGCTTAGCCCGCTAAGTGATTCAAAATCATCATGACAGCACGCATCAGGGTCCTGAGGTAGCATATCGTCAGTTGAGCCCATGCCTTTATATAGCCAAGCTTCGCCAGCTGGCTTCGAACATTTCTCGGAGATGTGTGCTATGTCAAAAGAATAACCCCCGTTCTGGACATCTTCCCACGCCTGGAATTCAACATTATGGACAAGAGCCTTTTGAAGATCTGCAAGTAGATTTCACTGAATTACCAAAGTGTGGACTGTATCGTTATTTACTTCTGTCAGTCTGTACTTTCACGGGCTGGGTGGAAGCGTATCCCACAAAAACTGAAAAAGCCAGTGAGGTGGTGCGCTGTCTTTTGCGAGATCACATTTCGAGGCATGGGATACCCCGAACTGTAGGATCGGACAACAGCCCAGCCTTTGTTCATCAGATTCTTCAGGGACTTGCAAAGGCATTACAAATTAAGTGGAATTTGCATACTGCGTACAGACCTCAGAGTTCTGGACGCGTAGAGAGAATGAACAGGTCTTTGAAAAGTCACCTGTCAAAACTTACTCAGGAAACCGGTAGGGGATGGGTAGAAATGCTGCCTATCGCCCTCTTCAGGTGCAGGACTACACCGTCAAGTCAGTTAGGAGTGTCCCCGTTTGAACTTTTATATGCCAGGCCAGTTCCGATTTCATATGGATTACGTCCAGAGACTGTAGCTTCGTTGACACCTGTCAAATATCTTCAGTTGCTTGGCCGATCTATTTCTTCCCTTCACAGGTGGACGCTAGGAAGACTTCCAGTGATCCTGCAGGAGCCCCTGCATGGTTTTCAACCGGGAGACTCGGTCTGGGTGAAGGATTGGAATCAACAGCCCTTGCGTCCCCGATGGAAGGGTCCTTATGTCGTCCTGTTGTCAACTCCGACAGCGATCAAGGTCTCTGAAGTGACCCCCTGGATTCATCATACAAGGGTGAAACGAGCTGCTTCAGTAGAAGAAGTTGAAGAGTGGACAGTCCGTGCCAACCCTGATGACAGCTTGAAGCTGACGTTTAAGAAAATCGTTCCTGAGAGCAGGGAGTCAGAGTAAAATACTGGCTTCCTGAGCTGTGTGCTTGGAGACGTTCTTCTTTAAAAGCCTCAATTTTTCTTTCAGTATTAGAAACTCTAACACTCAATTTTACCCCCTTTCAGAAGAGGAGGGAGGTTGTGACAGTGATCCCATCACGGTGCTTAGCCCCTGACAGCAGTTAATTTGTGCGAGACTCTATGCTTGAAGCTGCTTGCTTATTCATTTTCCCTTTAACCTGGTTTCATTGGTTAATTTGACAGCTTGTTCGAGAATACTTTGTAGCTGTCAAAACGCTCCGACTTGAATGAACATGTGGGTTGAAATTCCAAATTGGGTTTGCTTGCAGTATCGCCTCTATTTGTCTTAAATATAGTTATAATTTGTTGTCACTGGAAACGCATGTTTTGTGGGTTACCGAAATCGATGGGAATTGTTGTCCTTTTATCTTTATTGTCCATTTGCTTAGCTGTTAAGCCTGAAAATGTGGAGCCGTGCACTCCCTGCATTGTAGCTGCCCGTCAAGGAAATAGAGTGACAAACACTCTAATTTATTTCACACAACAGCCATTGGAATGTAAACGTGCTGTGGCAACATGCTTGAATCAGGATCTGATGTATCATATATGCATGGGTACATCAGGCAAATATTTTTGTTTTAAGCCTGAGGTCCCAATTAGATTTAATTATACCGTTTGGGCTGGAATGGCAAAGACCAAAGAACCTCGGAGGGATAATCCGACCGGAGGTGGTCTTTTATACTACCTAAATTCTACTGTTGTTTTAAGCCAAGGTTCAAGCCCAGCGGTACTGTGGTTTGATGCATGTATTGCCTTGGGAAAAATTAGGGGATCAGCATGCGGATCCCAAGGGCGGGTAAACGCCTATAAAAGGAATCATAAATATTTATGTTACCCTCATGAAGGCTGGCATGCTGGCAACCCAGAAAGGTGGGCACCATGCGCCAGTACTTATTTGTGCTCTGGATGGGGCTGTGTGTGTGCCTTTACAGGTGGAGGATACAGAGGATGTCCTCACATAACACATTTCAAAAAGCAGATGGGAAATTTTGTCAGTATGGAAATAAGTAGAACCCATCCTTTGATTCAAGTTTATGGATTTGGGATAGATGGTGGTGGAAAAGACCCTATGACTTACATAACAATTACCCGTACTGAAATTCGAGACGGGGAGAGAAAAAACCATACTTGGTCTGTTGAAAATATCGTTGACAGGTTGCAAGACAACCCCTTTAAAGTCCCTGAACGCGCCAAGAATTTGTTCATTGAAATGGCCCAATCAATAGCCACTGAATTGGGTGTAGCAAATTGTTATGTGTGTGGGGGGACGAATATGGGGGAAGATTGGCCGTGGGAGGCAATGGAAGTGACCCCGCAACTTTTAAATAACATGTCAAAAATTGGAAATATTACAAAGAGAACCCACTCTAAAAATTTGACATGGACCATTACGTCTCAGCTAGTTGGCCGTGTCTGTTTTTCTCAAAATGGTACTATTCCCGTGGGTGATTTGACTTGTATCGGAACATGGGAAAATGGTGTATGGCTTTCGCCTTCCAATGCCTCTGAGCCAGAAAAGTTTGACAGCACTATATTGCCTTATCTATATTCTGTAACTTCAAAGGCATGGGGAGCACCTTTGAATATGTACTGGGTTTGTGGAAATATGGCTTATGAATTTTTGCCCCCTTCATGGTCAGGGTCTTGTGTCCTTGGATTCATAAAACCATCATTTTTCCTCATCCCAATTGAAACCCAGCAGTATCTCGCTGCCCCGGTGTATGGCCCTTTAAACCGGAAAAAGCGCGATGATACCCCGTTTGCAGGGTTTCCATGTAAAAATCCAGAAGAATATGAAGGGGATGTATGGGACTCTCAAAGAATTGTTTGTGTTTATGGTCCAGCAACCTGGGCTCAGGATGGTTCATGGGGATATAGAACTCCCATCTATTTGCTTAATAGAATAATTAGATTACAAGCAGTCCTGGATTTGGCAGGTCAGCGCATCACTACCGCACTTACCACTATAGCGGAAGTGACAGATCAATTAAGAACAGCTGTTTATCAAAACAGGCTCGCTCACGATTATTTATTAGCATCTGAGAATGGCGTGTGTGGAAAGTTTAATTTAACGAACTGCTGTTTAAAAATTGATCCAGTGGGCAAGGTTGTGAATCAGCTTGCCACGGAGATCAAACAACTTACTTTTAATCCAACGCAGGAGTGGAAGGGCATACAATGGCAATGGTTAAATGATTTGATGCCTCAAGCTTGGATGAAAACTTTTGGGACCATGTTAATTGCCCCCCTGTGCATTATTTTATTCCTTTTAATGTGTGTTCCCTGCCTGATGCGGTTTCTGCAATCCTCATTTCAAAGGATCGTAGAGCAAACAACCGCGCCAAAGTTAATTGCCTTGCTGCAGGATTACGAGTCCCTGCCGTGGACGACTCAAGATGAGTGTCCATCAGAAGAGGAGGGAATGAAGGGAATAACATTTTAATAAACTCATAACTGCCATTGATAAAATAAAATGGCAGCGCTTCTGTTCTCCTTACCCATTTCCCGCTTTCATTCTCCCTCTTGATCACGCTGCCTTGCCCTGCATTTTACCCCGAGATTCCTTCCCGGCCACACAAGGCTGTAAATAAGGATTTGTGTAAACACTCAGCTCTGTAGGAAAACAGTTAGCTGAGCTAGTTTTTGAAGAGATAAGCCAGATATCCTTAGAGCAGTTATCGATCTTCGCCTGTCAAGAGGCTCCTGTCACGAAGCGGCGAAGAGTCCGGGAAGTGCAAGCCAGATGGCGCCAGAGCGCAAGATAGATGTCTTCCTCCCGTAATAAAGTGTCAAATTGATATGTTACCTTGCATGAACTTTGTATCAATTAGGTATTCCTTTGTTCTGTGTTCAATTTATGTCCCACAGCTGCATCCTTGTCAGTTTAGATAAGGAAGGGGCTGCTGGGGAGTGTAAAATTCTTATAAAAAGTGTGTAATTTCTTTGTTCGGGGCCTCAGACTTTCCGAAGCTATTCGGCTGAGTGCCCGCTGCAGCGATCATTAAACTTTTCTCCATTCTTTTGAACTTTGGCTTTTCTTTGAACTCTCGGTCCCCCGAATCGGCGGCATAGAACCCCGAAAACGTAGCTAACACTAAGATGCCTCCTCTAATTCCATTTTTTTTAACTTGAATAATGTCTTAGAATCATAGATCTAGTCCTACCCCCTGCCATGCAGGAACCCCATCACAATATTTCCGACAGATAGCCATCCAGCCTCTGCTTAAAAACCTCCAAAGAAGGAGACTCCACCACCCTCCTTTGGGGCAGCAGATTCCAATGCTGAACAGCTGTAACTGTCATTAAGTTCTTCCTAATGTTCAAATGGAATCTCTTTTCCTGTAGGTTGAGACCATTGCCCCGAGTTCTAGTCTCTGAAGCCATGGAAAACAAACCTGTTCCCTCTTCAATATGACATCCTTTCAAATATTTAAATATAGCTATCATACCCCCCCTCAGCCTTCTTTTAGAGAGGCTAAGCATTCCCAGTTCCCTAAGCCGTTCCTCATAAGACATTTCCTCCAGACCTTAAACCATCCTGGTCGCCCCCCTCTGCACCCGCTCGAGGTTGTCAACATCCTTTTTAAATTGAGGTGCACAGAACTGGACGCAGTACTCCAGGTGGGGTCTGACCAGAGCAGAATACAGTGGTACTATCACTTCCCTTGATCTAGACACTATGCTTCTGTTGATTCAACCAAGAATCGCATTGGCTTTCTTCGCCGCCGCATCACACTGCTGACTCATATTCAGTTTGTGGTCCACCAAGACTCCCAGATCCCTTTCACAGGTACTATTCTCCAGCCAAGTGTCCCCCATCCTATATCTGTGCAATTCATTCTTTTTACCTAGATGTAGCACCCTACATTTCCCTCTATTGAAATCCATTCCGTTAGCTTTGGCCCAACATTCCAATCTGTCAAGGTCCTTTTGGATTGTCATCCTATCCTCTAGTACATTTTCTAGTACGTTTCATCCTATCCTCTGGTACATCCTACCCTCTAGCTGTTCTGGGCTGTATATTGTCCCTCATCGCGGTAAGCCACCGTGGGTCCTTTTCCAAGGAGAAAGGTTGGAAACGTTCCTGTGACTGGGAGTCTCCTGTTTCATCTGCCACTCCCACAGCCCCTTCTCTGGGGGGGAGTTTGGCCTTGGGACTCTTGTGGCAATCCAGGACCAGGCCCCTTGCTGTTCCGCTGCCTGGGCTGCCCCACCTCCCTCCTCAACCCCTGCCACCTGGCTGAGGGAAGAAGAGCCTTGAAAAGGCGGGCTTGCCTGGGACTTTTTAGACCAACGTTCCTGTGACTGGGAGTCTCCTGTGTCATCTGGCGCTCCCACAACCTCACTAGTGTTCTTACGAAATCAGTCAATGCAATCATGCATGGTACATCTAAAAGTCACATAATAGGTAGTCCATCATTCAGGGAAAGCTGGCCTGAAGAGGAAGGTCTTTGCCTGCTTCCGGAAAGACGGCAGAGAAGAGGCAGTCCTGGCCTCCAGTGGGAGGCATCGTAGAACATTAAAAGGTCACATTAGAGCTATAAAGAGCACGCAAGGGGCGTTTATACACGACCCCTAAACTCCGGGGCAAATGACTCCCAGCTCCGGAGCTTAAAAATGTTTACCCACCAGCTCCGGAGTTAACAGGAAATTAAGTGCGACCCCGCCCACTTTAGCGCGTCCCAGCGCAGCTTTCAGGTACCTGCTCTTTGGAGGTGAAAATTATTTGATCCGGTGTAAGGATAGTGAGTGCGGGGCTCTCCTTGCTTCTGTTTGTTGTTTTTTGGCTCCCGCCCCTTTAAGAGCTACTTTTACAGAGACGAGAGGCAGAACGAGGTGAGCGGCATGCTTTTCTTTCTCTTTTTCTCCCTCCCCTCACGCAGGCAGCAGCCAGGAAGTGCGGAGGGGGTGGGGACATAGGAAGAGCGACGAACCCCTAAGATCTCTGGTCCGAATTTAAGTGGCCAGCGGATCTTAGGGGTCGTGTAAAAAGGCCCAAGAAGAAAAGAAAAATCCATTATGAGGGGTAGCAATTAACATGGAAATCACTGGTGTTCTTCTGAAATTAGTCAATGCAATCATGTATGGTAATCCATATAAAAGTCACATAGTAGGTAGTCCCTCTTTCAGGGAAAGCTTGCCTGAAGAGGAAGGTTTCCGGAAAGACAGCAGAGACAGGACAGTCCTGGCCTCTAGTGGGAGGGAGTTCCAGAGTCTGGGCGCAGCAGCCAAGAAGGCCCTTTCATGGGTTCCCACAAGACATACCCGTGAAGGTGGCGGGATGGAGTGTAGGGCCTCTCCTGATGACCTTAACACCCGAGCCGGTTCATACTGTGAGATCCGATCTTAGAGGTAGCTAGGACCCAGGCCATACAGTGCTTTGTAGGTCAAGGTCAGCACCTTGAATTGTGCTCGATAGCTGATTGGCAGACAGTGGAGCTGCTTTAGTAGGGGTGTAATGTGATCTCTGTACCCTGCCCCAGTCAGCAATCTGACCGCTGCGTTTTGGACTCCCACATAGAGTGCATTACAATCCTCCAGACGGGAGGCCACTAGGGCATGTGTCACAGTGGCCAGAGCAGATTTCTCAAGAAATGGGCGTAACTGGCATACTAGTTTTAATTTTGCAAATGCACTCCTAGTCACAGCTGTGACCTGGGCATCTAAACTCAAGGAAGAACACAAGTACTATACAAGAATACAAGGTCAGTACTACAGTACTTGTGTTTTTCCATTTTTAGTTTTCCATCTCTCAGAGTGGCATTTTTGTTTCTTTTTATTGGTTTGCTTAGTTTCCTTCGCCTTTTTAATGATGTGAGATACGTTTTCTTCACAAGCGTTGTCCTTCACTCTGAACATTGCCTATCATGTGTGGAAGTTGAGTCATGGCTACTGGACTTCTTTTTTGAGAGATAGAAATGTTTCGCTGTTCATCCAAACAGCTTCATCGGTCTGAATACAGCTAGTGCAAATCCTCCATCTTATAGGCAGCTTTGACCTCTTGTCACCCTGGCCTGAATTAGGCTCATAAGATGAACAGTGGCCTAAATAGCTCATTAGGGAGACAATAGTATCCATAGCCTTAAGGTGAACAATGGCCTAAGGTGCTGAACCCTATCAAGAATGGGTCGTTAGCTATGGCCTTGGTGGTGAAGGCTTTTTGATTTGCTTGGGGACTTTGGAAAGCACAGCCTGATAAGTAGCAGATAGACTATGCCGGAGCCCACCACCTCTGTTGAGGGAGGGGTTTTCAATGCTCACATGAATGGCCTCCCTTACTCCTCTTTCAAACCACCTCTCTTCTTTGTCTAATATGTGTACATCCTCATCTTTGAAAGAGTGCCCTTTGTCCTTCAAGTGGAGGTGTACTGTTCATCTTATGAGCCTAATTCAGGCCAGGGTGACAAGAGGTCAAAGCTGCCTGTAAGATGGAGGATTTGCACTAGCTGTATTCAGACCGATGAAGCTATTTGGATGAACAGCGAAACGTTTCTATCTCTCAAAAAAGAAGTCCAGTAGCCATGACTCAACTTCCAGATAAACTCACCTGGATGACTGAGAATCTTCACAGACATATTGCCTTTCATGATTCCTGGCAACTGCGCACTCAGTGTTTCCACCTTTGTAGGTTGTCTTCAGTATTGTCAGCCACCTTGGACCTTTCCGAGGAGAAAGGCAATGTAATAAATATTTCAAACCAACAGCAGGGAAAGAAGGAACAATTATTTTCTGGCTGTTCTGAGTAGGAAGCCGTTAGATGCTGTGCAAAGGAAAAGTTGTGGCTTGCTGGTTTCCTTTCTTCCTTTTAGTTCCTAACCTGCAAAGGACTATCTAGTTTCACCACGTGGCACAGTGGTTAGACTTCTGTACTGCAGCTGTTAACTGAGCTCACAGCTTGGGGTTCAATCTCAGGTAGCTGGCTTGAGGTTCACTCAGCCTTTCATCCTTCCAAAGTCAGTAAAGTATTTATGTTGTAAACCGCCCGGAGTTCCTTCGGGAAGACGGGCAGTATATAAGCAAAAATAATAAATAAATAAATAAATAAATAAATAAATAAATAAATAAATAAATAAATAAATAAATAAATAAATAAATAAAACGAGCACCCAGCTTACTGGGTAGGAAGGGCAATGTGCAGCCTGCATAATTACTTCTAAACCGCCCGGAGAGTGCTTTAAGTGACACGGGGTGCTTTATAAGCAGCACACTTTGCTTTTTTTGCTTTTCGGTATACTGCTGGTAGGAAGCCGAACAGCTGTGAATTGAGCCATTGTTAGAAAATTAGCCTGCTAGGTAACGACCACGATGAGCGATGGTTTGTTCGGCTGCCTTGCTGTGGTTATTTACGTCCACACGCAAGCACCACCCCAGAAATGTTTCTCATTTCTAGGCAACGGCCTCCTTCTTGTTTGATTTCGTTCCCAAAGTGATCGAGACACATTTTTAAGACCCAAATGCTCTCCGGCGCTTTCCTCTTCCCTGGAAGTGGATCGGCACCCGGTGGTGCTGCTGTAACAGGGTGGGTGGTGGGTGGGTTATGTGATCCCTCTAAACAGCGCCAGTTCACAATCCGGCTGCACCATTTTTGGATGTGCTGAAGTTTCCAAACACTTGTCCGAGGCATCCCAACCTGGAGTGGATTCCAGTAATCTAGCTGGGATCTTGGGGGTTCGTTGCTCTTTCTGCGTCCCCACCCCTCCGCACTTCCTTGCTCCTGTCTGCGTGAGGGGGGGGAGGAAAAAAAAGAGGAAAAAATGCAGGATCACCTCCGAAGCTGCCCAGAGCCCTGTCCTTGTCCTGATTCCTTCTCTTCTGTTTTTTTTTTTTTTTTGCCTCCCGCCCCTTCTCTTAAAGGGGCGGGAGGCAAAAAAAAAAAAAAAACAGAAGTGAGGAGAGCCCCGCACTCACCAGATTAAATCCGGACCTGGGGATTTTCACCCTCCTAGAGCAGGTACAAGAAAAGTGCGCTGGGATGCACTTAGGTGGGCGTGGTCGCACTTAATTTCCTGCAAACTCTGGAGCTGGTGGGGAAACAATTGTAAGCTCCGGAGCTGGCAGCCATTTGCTGCGGAGTTTAGGGGTCGTTTACAAAGGCTCTAAGCTGTGTGTCACTGTGGCTAGATCAGACCACTCCAGGAATAAGTACAGATGGCACACTAGTTTTAGCTGTGCAAAGGCACTCCCGGCCACTGCCGAAACCTGGGCATCCCGGCTCAGGGATCAATCCAGGAACACCTCCCAAGCTGTGCACCTGTGTGTCTTCGGAGGGATTGTCACTCCACCCAGCATAGGCTGCAGCCCTGTTCCTTCTTTCGACTGACCGGGAGCACCTCTGTCTTGTCTGGATTAAGTTTCAGTTTATTCGCCCCCATCCCCAAGTCCATGACAGATGCCAGACCCTGATTTAGGAACAAGAGAGCTTCCTTGGAGTTCATTGGAAAGGAGAGAGAGAAAGTTGGGTGTTATCAGTGTACAGTGGAAGCTTGACTTACATGCTGCTTGACTTGCATCATATTTGACTTGCAGCAAGAAGGGGCCTGTTTGACTTGAGTCGCAGGCTTTGACTTACAGCGCGGAGCCCCGGCGCAAGGCACCGGAATCGGGCGGCAGCCACGACCCAGCATCGCGGCTGCCGCCGCCAAACTGCTCCTGCCTTCTTCCTCTCCTCCGGCAGCGGCGGCTTCAGCAAGGCCAGCTCCGAGCACCTGGAGCTGGTCCTCGGCCTCACCGAAGCCGCCGCTGCTGCCGGAGGAGAAGAAGGGCCGGGAGCTCGGGGGTGGCCTCGCTGGTTAGACAGTCGGCTCAGTCTTGTAAAAAAATCTGGCTGCAGAAGTCTGGTCCACAATGGAAGCATTTTAGTTGGGGAGCTGTACAGTTGTGGGACTCTAATGGTAAGCATAGGGTTGTTCAGAACTTGGAACGTCAGGTTAAAAATAAGTAAAACGTAAATGTTAGACATTGTTGCTATGAACATTAAAAAGTGGAGGCGTATAACTTGTGGACTATAATTCCACTGCCTCCTCCTCTCTTTGAAGAAACATTTCATTTACATCCCCGGAAGGAATCTCCTATCCCAGTCAAATTTGTGTTAAATTGCTGTTTTCGAGCGTCTTTTATATCATCTGGAACGGATTAATCCACTTTCCCATTACTTCCTATGGGAAAAGTTCATTTGACTTAAGTCATGTTTGACTTAAGTCTAGACCTCTGGAACGGATTAATGACGCAAGTCAAGATTCCACTGTACTGGTAACACCAATGCCCCAAACTCCGGACAGACTCTCCCAGCCGTTACATGTAGATGTGAAACAAGAGTCCCTCAGCATCAATCACCCTGAGTTCAGTTCTCCAGGAAGCACCAAAGCCATTGTAAAACAGGGGCTCTGAGTCCCATCCCAGAGAGACAGCCCAGAAGGATATGGTGGTTGGTGGCATTCAAAGTCATTATATAATAATATAAAACCATAAAACAACTTGGAACTCAGTTGAACTCCAACGGGTCCAGAATGCGGCGGCCAGTCTGGTGGTGGGTGCTCACAGATACGATCATATCACCCCAGTTCTGGCCCACCTGCATTGGTTGCCCGTGGCTCTCCGGATAAGGTTCAAGGTCCTGGTTTTGGTTTACAAAACCCTCCACGGCTTGGGTCCTGAATACCTCTCGGAGCATATCTCCCAGAGGTCAACCGGGGTCAGGCCCACTAGAATGTCGCAGGCGCACTCACTCAGAGTGGCCACACCCAGGGAGGCGCGGAAATCGCTTACACGCAACCACGCCTTATCTGTGGTGGGCCCCTCGCTCTGGAACCATCTCCCGAGTGAGCTGCGCCTTGCTCAGTCCCTGCCCACCTTCTAAAAGCACTTAAAACCTTGCTTTTATTGGGAGGCAATTGATGACCTTGAATTTACTGTATACTGTATACTCGAATATAAGCCTAGTTTTTCAGCCCTAATTTTGGGCTGAAAAAAGGGGCCCTCGACTTATATGCGGGTCAATACTTTTAGCCACTGAGGCAAATGCTTGTGTCGGTGGCTAAAAGTCATTTTAAACATTGTGTGCTGCTTCTCATGACCCCCCTCTGCATCACGGGGGAGCGGCGCACAATGTTTAAAATGACTTTTAGCCACTGAGCCAAGCACTTGCATCAGTGGCTAAAAGTCATTTTAAACATCACACACCACTCCCCCAGCTCACAAAGGAGGAGCTGCCAGGCCCTGCTGCATTTCCCACCCTAGACTCATACTCGAGTCAATACGTTTCCCCAGTTTTGGGGGGTTAAATTAGGGGCCTTGACTTATACTCGGGTCGACTTATACTCGAGTATATACGGTAGTTTATTTTCCCCCCTCTTCTCTGAGGCCTCTTGCCAATGATTTTCTTTTATTATTGTGTTGTCTTTTATCTTGTGTTTTATTGTTCTTTTAACCCTATTGTTAACCGCCTGGAGTTCCCTGGGAAGACGGGCAGTATAAAAATAAAATAAATAAATAAATGAAAATTGAATTTTAAAAAAAACCCTACATTTTCAGCCCGGGCTTTACCCAAACTCTGTCTGCCAAGGTTTTCTCTGAAACTGTGGGCCTTGAAAGCAGTTTGTTGGCTTCCTCTGAGATAAAACAGCAGACACATATTGACCTGGGGTTATTATTTTTCAATGACCAACCCCCCCCCCCCCCAAAAAAAAAGACTCTGGTGATATAATCCAGCAAGCTAGCTTAGGCGGGAGTAGGTTTCCACCCTCACATCAGTACTGTATCCCACTGCACATTCAGGGTTTTGTGGCCCTGAAGCCACAAGGGAGCTCGTCGTGGGGGGGGGGGTAGACTGCAGTACTGCAGAAAAGACTCTGCTAGTGGGCTGAGCTCATTCCTGAGGTGACAAGCTCTGTTAGCCGGTTCAAGGTTCACTCCACGGTCCATCCTTCCAAGGTCGGCAAACTGAGTATCCAGCTTGCTATGGGGGGGGGGCAATGGGTAGCCTGTATACTTCAATTGTAACCACCCAGAGAGTGCTTGAAGCACGTTGGGGTGGTACCGTGTTCCCCCTAAAATAAGACACTGTCTTATATTTATTTTTTCTCAAGAAGACACGCTAGGGCTTATTTTCAGGGGATGTCTTACTTTTATTAAGTATAATATGCTTGAATGTCAGCCCTGCACACAACCATAGCCACGCCCATCACTAGGTCTTATTATCAGGGTAGGGCTTATATTTTAAAAATGCATAGAAATCCTGCTAAGACTTATTTTTTGGGGAGGTCTTATTTTCAGAGAAACAGGGTATATAAGCAGGGTAGTTTTTTGCCTCAGAAAAATTTAAATTGCACTGGCAGTGGTTTTCAGCTATTAAAATACACACAAACACACACACACACACACACACACACACACACACACACACACCAGTCCTAAAGGCTGGGGATGGAGGCCTTAGAATTAGGAAACATTCCATTAATTTAAATTAAAATCTACCATTGTGAGATGCTGCCAACATCCTCTTGGCATGGCATAACCATGTCAGCCAGTGTTTCGCAAAAGCTCAATTTTTCTTTTAATACTTCTGCATCTTTTTTCTGTACCGTATTTTCCCATCTATAAGACGACCCTCGTGTATAAGACAGCCCCTGCTTTTCCAACCCAGAATTACAGTTTCGCCGTTCAGTGCCGTTCTCTCCTCGGCTTACCTCCGTGTATAAGACGACCCTCAATTTTTAGCCTAACAATTTTAAGACAAAAATATCGTGTTATAAACAGAAAAATACCGTAATTTCAACATTCTCTGTCCTGGTACAGAAACAGTCCAGATTAGCAAGATAAACAGCCTTTGCATATATTCTAGTACTGTGTACTTTTGTGACTCACTCATTTTCGCCCCCATCCCATTAATCCTTGGGTAATCATCACATTTTTGGGTCATCAGGAGAGGTCCGCCGCCCCTTCCCCGGATAGGAAATCTGGAGGCGGCGCATCAGCCAAGAATATCTTTGTGCTAGACTTCAGAGAGGACACCCAGGTTCAAGGTGCCCTCTTGAGATGATGCATTCCACAGCCCAAAGGAAGGAGGTGGGGCTCGGATGTAAATTGCACTTCCCCGGCTGCAGAAAGCTAGCCTCTCAGCCCCAGAGCTCAGGTTGGCTTTCTACAAACAGGAGAACATAAGAACATAAGAAGAGCCCTGCAGGATCAGGCCAAAGGCCCATCTAGTCCAGCTTCCTATATCTCAGAGGGGCCCCACCAGATGCTTCGGGGAGCGCACAAGACTAGATCTCTGTCTCCTGATCCCACTCCCCTACCTCTGGCCCTTGAAGTACCCCGGTTTTAAGCCTGGAGATGACACATCTCCATCATAGTTTGTAACCTATGATGGACATTTTCTCCAGGAAGCTGTCCATTCCCCTTTTAAGAACATAAGAAGAGCCCTGTGGGATCAGGCCAAAGGCCCATCTAGTCCAGCTTCCTATATCTCACAGTGGCCCCACCAGATGCTTCGGGGAGCGCACAAGACTAGATCTCTGTCTCCTGATACCTCTCCCCTGCCTCTGGCCCTTGAAGTACCCAGTTTTTAAGCCTGGAGATGACACATCTCCATCATGGTTTGTAACCTGTGATGGACTTTTCCTCCAGGAATCTGTCCAATCCCGTTTTGAAGGCATCCAGGGCAGATGCCATCACCACATCCTGTGGCAGGGAGTTCCACAGACTAACAATGGGCTGGGTGAAAAATATTTTCTTTTGTCTGTTCTTACTCTCCCAGCCCACAGTTTGAGTGTGTGTCCCCTAGTTCTGGTATTCTGTGAGAGGGAGAAGAGCGTCCCTCTATCCACTTTACTCATGCCCTGTACGTCTCAATCATATCCCCCCTCAGGCGCCTTTTTTCCAGATTAAGAGCCCCAAATGTTTTAGCTTTTCCTCATAATGGAGGTCACCTCCAGCCCAGTAATCATTTTAGTTGCTGTCTTCTCCACCTTTTCCAGTTCCACTATGTCTTTTTTGAGATGCGATGACCAGAATTGTACACAATATTCCCAAGTGTGGCCTTACTGTCGTTTTGTACAATGGCATTATAACGTTGGCTGTTTTATTTTGAATCCCCTTTTTGATCATCCCTAGCATGGAATTGGCTTGTACTGGGAGGAGCACTTGCTTGCATTAGTTGCCCCCCTGGAGTGTCCCGGGTGGGTGCACTGCAGGAAGGATTTCTGCCACGGGGAGGGGGGTTGCAGTCTCCTGTTTTGCGAACTCTGGCTGCAGAATTGCAGCTGCTTTTAAGAACAGTGGAGAATGCATATATATATATGCCTTTGGGAAATGGGAGAGCGTTGTGAGCAGGAGACCAAAGGCAAGCGTTTCTAGGCTCTGTGCCAAGGGTGGGGGGCATCATCTTCAGATCCGTGGCAGGTTAGCTCAGCCAAAGCCCCCTTTGACTTATGTGGTCTTGCATTCGATCTGTAAACTGGGGAGGTTTTATAGAGCCAAAAGTTGCATTGTTTTCCTTTCTTTTCTTTTTAATGCAAGGGATGAGTGGTCTGCTCCCCCCCCCCGGGCTCTCCTGCGAATATTCTTTTTTTCACCTTTTAAAGGCAAGGATAAAAGAAAAGAAGAAATAGGTTGGGGTGGCGACCAAACCTACTCAGAAGAGATTATTATCTCAGAGTAAACTTTTGGGAAGAGTAGCTAAGGAAGCTTAGAGTCTGGGAATCAAAGACCTTGGATTAGTTGCCTTTCTTTTTTTAAGAATGTGTCTGCCAACTGTTTATCACCAACATGGCCGTTGTGGCGGCGAGGGGATTCTGGGATTTGTAGTCCAAAGAAGGCAACTCTCTGTAACCAAGAACATAAGAACATAAGAACAGCCTTGATGGAAGAGGCCACAGGCCATCCAGTCCAGCATCCTGTCTCAAACCGCGACTCCCCATTTGCTTCAGGGTATTCCCAAGCAGATGTCTTCACCTGCTTACAATTCCCCGCAAATGGCTTTGAGAGAGATCCTGCCTAGCTCTCCAACCCGGAGGTTGTCCTTAGGCATCCACAATGATAGCCATGGATACCCTTGTTCCCCATGAACTTGTCCAATCCTTTCTTAAAGTTGTCAAGGCTGACCGCTGTCACCACTTCTTCTGGCAGGGAGTTCCACAGACCAGTGATCCTCTGGGTGAAAAACAACGTCCTCTTATTTGTTTGAGATCTAGCACCCAAAAGTTTCGTGGAGTGCCCCCTAGTTCTAGGGTTGTGTGATAGGGAAAACAGCTTTTCCTTATTTACTTTGTCCATAAAAAAGGTAAAGGTAAAGGTTCCCCCACACATGCGTGCTAGTCGTGTCCAACTCTAGGGGCAGTGCTCATCTCCGTATTCAAGCCAAAGAGCCAGTGTTGTAGAAGTCCATGGCCACATGGCCGACGTATGATTTTATAAACTTCAATTAGGTCCCCTCTTAGGCGCCGCCGTTCAAGAGTGACGAGGCCCAGCCGTTGCAGCCTCAGATGGTAAGGAAGGTGTTCCGGTCCCCTAATCATTCTGGTTGCCCTCCTCTGCACCTTTTCCCATTTCCATAATATCCTTCTGGAGGTATGGTGACCAGAACTGGACACAATACTCCAGATGGGGCTTCACCATAGATTTATAAAGAGGCAAAATGAGTTTCAACGCCTTAGAAATTTATTTTATGAGCTTTTAAAAACCTTTTGGAAAATGATGTAGATCTCAGCTCAGTTGCAAAGGAGCATACATCAGGAGTTGAGGCTGCTCATTCTGTAATCTTCCTGTCCCCGTTTCATGGAGCTTTAGGAATGTTGTCGCCCCCTCCTGCCTCTTCCTTCTTCTTTGGCGGGGTTTTAATTTACGCACGCGCAAAAAATTGGACCTTTATTAGTGGTTGTGATGATTTTGGTGACTGACTAAATGCATTTCTTTTTAAATGAGGTTTGTCATCCACCTTGGGCATCCTCTATATATTTTAGTGGAATAGTAACCATGAAATAAAAATTACAGTACAATAATACAGTACCAGGTTTAAGAGTGATGTGGTTTTCAGAGCGTTTTGCAAGACAGGCAAACATTTCTTCTAAATTTTGCCTTAATCAATGAGCAAAGTCTTGATATACAAGCATTGGAGCAAGTCACTTGATCACAGGTGAGCTAATGGTGGCTCCCTCTCTGCCTCCCTCCCCCTGCTGGATTGTGTTTGATTGTCTGGAGACTTTTGTCTTGTGCAGCCTCCAAAGCAGAGGGAAGAGAGAGGAATAGAGGTCTCCCTTGCACCAGTCTTTTATTTTTCTTTATATTCATATTTTTATTTAACTTGTTTTCAACACTCTTATTTTTTAAAACTATTTCTAGTCATAGCACAGCTGGTCTAGTGTATATAAGGCTACAAAGGGCGCTTTTACACGACCCCTAAAATCCGAGGCAAAGAACTCCCAGATGCGGAGCTTAAAATTGTTTTCCCACAAGCTCCGGACTATAAAAAAATTAAGTATGACCACGCCCACCTAAGCACGTCCCAGAGCATTTTCCAAGTACCTGGTCTCTGAAGGTGAAAAATTTCTGATGCGGATTGCAAGGCAGTGAGTGCCGGGCTTTCCTGCCTTCTCTTTGGGTTTTTTTTTTTTGCCCCTCCCTGCCCCTTTAAGAGACTGGAATACTTCCCGGGGCAGCTCCCAATGGCAGAGCGGAGGTGAGCCTGCATTCTTTTCTCCCTTTTTTCTCCCTCCCCTCACGCAGACAGGAGCAAGGGAGGGCGGAGGGGTGGGAACACAGGAAGAGGAGCAAACCTCCAAGATCTCTGGTCCGAATTTAAGTGGCCAGCGGATCTTAGGGGTCGTGTAAAAGCGCCCAAAGTGCACTATTGTCACAGTAAAAACACAGGATAAATTCCAGTTGTTAGTCTCGACTTACAGCAGATTCCTCAGCCAGGTGCCTAAGCTATGATGTGGGCGTGGAATTCTAGACGACTTCTTTTATGGGTTTTGGCACATTGTGCATACAGTATGTGGCCTATGGGACTCCAGAACGAATAATCCGAGTTTCCATTATTTCTCATGGGGAAATTTGCTTTGATATAAGAGCATTTTGGTTTACGGGACGGATTATGCTTGTAAACCAAGGTAACACTCTACTGGAATACAGTGTACCGGATCACAAAGAGTTTGTTGAGCATCATGGCGGAGGGTGGGCTTATAGGTATTTATTTCAGCCTAGGGAAACCACCTGATCCAGAGAAAGTGTTGGCCAGAATCCTCTCGTTCAGCTAAATCGTGCTGGAGCAGACCTATTGAGTCATTGGGGATTCGGTGAATCAATTTCTCTGTAAGGTTTCACCGATCCTAATGGGTGTACAGTACTGTATTGTTAACTGTGGCATACTATGTCAAAGGGAGTAGCAGGGTCGACCCATTTGAATAAGAGGAACATGTCAAGGGATGGGCTCCCTAAAATCCTCAGTGGGCTGACTCTCTTTCAAATACAGTGTTACCTCGACTTATGAATTTAATCCATTCCGAATGCATGCTCTTACGTCGAGCTACTCTTAAGTCAGGGTACCTATCTAAAAAAATTGAAAAAAATAAGTTTAAAAATTTTAAAAATGGGGAAGAAATGACCATATCTAAATTTTGTAAGGTAGCAGTTAAAAGGCCAAAAGTTTTATGATCTTAAGTCGAATTGCTCTTAAGTCGAGTTGCTCTTAAGTCAGGGTACCACTGTACATGAAAGGTTGTCATACAGGGAAGGATCCAGATCCGTTCTCGATCAACCCAGAGCGCAGGGTGTGCAGCAAGTTCCAAGAAGTCAGATATTCAGTGGGATATCAGGGAAGAAACTTCCTGACTATTAGAGTAGTACAACAACGGGTCCCTGAGAAGCGGTGGGCGCTCCAGGGCTGGAAGCATTCAAGAAGAATTTTAGACAACCAACCTGGCAGATCTCCTACAATCTGCGTCCTGTCTTGATCAGGGGGTTGGACTCAAATGGCCTTCTAGGTCCCTTCCAACTTCATGATTCTATCATTCTATGATTTTATGATTATGCTAAGCAGGAAATTAGCCATTGTCTAGACCAGTGGTTCTCCACCTGTGGGTCCCCAGATGTTCCTGGACTGCAACTCCCAGATGTCTTTGTCACTAGCTGAGCTGGCCAGGGTTTCTGGGAGTTGCAGTCCAGGAACATCTGGGGGCCCATAGGTGGAGAACCACTGGTTTAGTTACTAGGCTCTAGTAACTGAACTCTGGGTATAAGGAGTTTTCCTTTTCCCCACAAGGGGGAGCTTTTAGCACACACATGTGCCCGGCAGAAATGGAAAGCTACCCGATGATGCTCATGACTCTGTCACTCATGTGTGTTTATTGCAGGGGTGGCCCAGAGGCAGTCTTCAGGCTGCATGTGACCCCCTGGGGCTGTTTTTGTGGCCTATCTAAGACATATCAGATTTCCCATCCACCCCAATGCTTTGTATCGGCTGATGGGAGTAACACATCATATATGTCCTATGAGATGCTCCCCAATATAAAAAATGTCAGCCAAAATTAAACTTTAAGGTGTCTCAGGTCTGTTTGTTGATGCTCAGCCCGCGGACTTGAAAACACACTGGAGGAATGTAAAATTTAAAATATTTTTTTAAAAAGGTGTGGCGGTTATACTGCAGTACTGCAGACCAAATTCTGCTCACGACCAGGGTTCGGTCTCAGGTAGCTGGCTTGAGGTTCACTCATCCTTCCGTCCATTCAAGGTTGATAAATGGAGTGCCCAGCTTGCTGGGGTTGGGGAGGGGGGATGTGTGTCCTGCATAATTGAAACTGCAAACTGTTTTAAGCACTATGGGGTGGTTTATTAGTAGCACTCTTTGCTTCGCCTTTACGGACATTCAGACATTTGGATAAGATGGAACATTGTGCCTAATGTCCTGTACTTCCTGGACTGTGGCCATCCTGGCACTGAGTGGGGGGAGGGGGCAGACTAGATGCCCCTTTCAATTCCATTGTGCTGTTACTTATGTAAGGGAGAACCCAACAGCTGTGCAAGCAGCTGTAAAGATTATAGACCGAAAAACAAAACAAAATATCCACGCCTGCCAGTATTTGAGAGGCACAAGTTTTGGGCATGGGTAGAAAAGACAGAGAACATTGTTGCCAACCTAAGGGAGATTGACGGATCATACACACAAAATATCGCAGTGCAGTAGGATTTCCATATCCGCCCAGGGGGTTGGTTCCAAGCCTCGCCCCCTCATGGATATTGAAAGCCATGGATAATAGAAAACACTATATAAATAGCATGGTAAAAAGGAACAGCCAGAAAAAATATTTTCACATGCATTACCAGAACTTGTCGCAATAGGGCGTCAAGTTCCATGCTATGTATGTATTCTTCACTAGGGGGCGTGGTAGCTCAATGGGCTAGAGTGCTGAAACTGTCATCTGCAAAGTCGGCAGCTCGGCGGTTCGAATCCCAGGTGCCAGGCAGCGGCGTGAGCTCCCAGTGTTAACCCCAGCTCCTGCCAACTTAGCAGTCTGAAAGCACGTAAATGCAAGTAGATAAATAGGTACCACTGTAAAAAAGTGGGAAGGTAGACAGTGTTCCGTGCGTAGAAGTGCGTTCAGCCATGCTGGCCACATGGCCACAGACTTGCACAACACTGGCTCTTTGGCTTGAAAACGGAGATGAGCACCACCCCTAGAATCAGACACGAGTAGCATGCATGTGCAGGGGGAACGTTTACCTTTTTAACAAGTACAGTATTCATAGGTTCTCTCTAGTGGCCAGTTATGGTAATACAGATGAAAGTATCTCCCCTCCCCCCCCCCCCGGACATTTTCTTGTAATATTTTTAATATTTTCAGATGTTCACACAACTTGGGGAAATGCAGGGCGGTGGCAGAGCAGAGGGGGGCAGAGAGGGATGGTCTTTTTTTCTGGTGGCCGTCCAGAGCTCAGGAGATCTTTCTGTCGTCAGCAAATCCCTCAGCCTGTCCCGTTCTCCTCCCACAGATCCGCGCTTACGTGGGAGCGTTTGCCCCGGATTACGACGAGAAGGCGGACCTGACGGCCCTCCGTTTTTTCTCCGTCAACTCCATCGTGGACCCCTGGGTCTTCATCATTTTCCGGACCTCCGTCTTTCGCTCTTGTCTCCGGCGGCTGTCGTGGAGGATGAACGCGAGGAGAGTGACCCACTCTCACCTCCTAGAAACTTGCCCGCGGAAGGAATCGGACTCGCTACAGTAAGGAATTTATTTCCTTGGATGTGCCGCCGCCGGACGGAACACAGCTGGACGCTTGCGTCTGTGCAGCGGGTGGAAACGGCATGGTCGAGGGCGCCACCGGAGAGGCCGAAAGTTTGGAAAACACAAGGGCGTGGCGTGGTCCGAGGGGAAGTCCGAACCATCTCTGGGGTTCTGATGCAACTGCTGTGGGTGGATCCAGCCATCCGGAGCCTGGGTTCTGTGACCCTTAGCCGTGCCAAAGACCTTGTGTGCATCTTCTGTTGACTTTACTCGTGGGGCTTTTTTCCAGAGACGAACGTGGGAATACAGTCCTTAGTGTGACGTAGCGGATAGAGTAATGGACTAGGACTCGGGAGTCCGGGGTTCGAATCCTCGCTCAACCATGTGGGTGTAAAACTGGCACAGCCCCTGCTGAAATATCTCGCTCACCTAGCCTTGCGATAAGTCATTCCTGGTTTAAAGGCAAATAGTGACAGTTTGGAAACTGGATTAGTCCAAATCTGAGGTACGGTGGTCCCCCGCCTGTTCGCGGTTCATATACTGTGGTCCCACTATATCGCGGGACTGCAGTATATGAAAAAAGGCCCCCTGGGCTAAGGGGGGGAAAGGCCTGTTTCGGGACTCCCCTATTTACCCCAGGATAGGCACTGCCCTGAATGGGCCTGCGAGGGCCTTCCCGGGCCTTCTGGAGGCCCCATAATGGCTTCCATGTGAACCGGAGGTCACTTCCAGTTTGCAGAAAATCATTTCTGAAGCCTCCAAAGGCCTTTCTAGGCCTGTCACAGGCCTTAGAAATGATTTACGGCAGGAATTCCAAACTTCGGCCCTGATGTTTTGGACCACAGTTCCCAGAATTCCAAGCCTAGATTGCCACTGACAAAGGACTGTGGGATTTGCGGTCCAAAACATCTGGAAGGCCAAAGATTGCACACCACTGATTTACGGCGATCCAGAAGAGACTTCCGGTTCTCAGGGAGGCCCTTTTGGGTCCTCCAGAAGGCCCGGGAAGGCCCTTGCAGACCCATTCGGGGCAGCGCCAGGCTGGGGGTAAGTACAAGAGCCCCCAGTTAGGGCCCCCAGGCCTGACCCGACCTGCATCCGCATATCGGGGATTTGCAATTATCGCGGGTGGGGTCGGGTCCCTAACCCCTGCGATAGGCGTGTCACTGGTACCGATTCCCTCCCTGTCCTAACAAGCAAGATTCACCTAGGGCAGGGGTCCTCAAAGTTTTCAAATAGCGGGCCGGTCCACCACCACCCAGACACCACTGGGGGCCGGATCACAGTCCAAAAGCAGCTGCGGAGGTTGGCTTGATCACAAAACAGGGGGTAGGTGGGTTGCAATTGGTCCCAGGGGCCGGATTCAGGACCTTGGGGGGCCGCATCCGGCCCCGGGGCCTTAGGTTGAGGACCCCTGACCTAGGGTATCACTCATGAGCGGCAGGTCTGTGGCCTGAACGCTTTTTTAAAAAAGAAAGGTAAAACCTACACAGAATGCGTGCACGCTACATTACAATCCCACTTGAACTGTGATGGCTCCATCTTAGGGAATCTTGGGAATTGTAGTTTGGAGGAGAGCTTAGAATTCTCTCCTACACACCATGGTGAGAAGCTCTTTCCTTTACCAAAGATTTATCTTTCAGGTCACCTCTAGGCAGCGCTTGTTTACGACAGGTAACGAGAAACAGGAGGTATCTAAACCTGACATGCGGTGGCGAGGTTGGTTGTAGCATCCAGGGTAAAAGTTAATGTCCAGCAGGGATGAATGACCTGGTACAGCCCTTTGTCATGTGACTGTACTTCTGATACCTCATATACAATAGCTGGCAGAAAAATCAGCAGCCGTGTAATTTATTGCATTTATGATGTTTTATGTGATTATGGCTTATTTTCAAATATCCTCTGTTCGGATGGGTTTTAGATAGAATGTACATGGCCAATGAGGATCAGCTAACATTCATCATGCTGTTCCTGTCTCTTCCAGGTTTGGGTTGGGCTAGTTAATCACCTCCAAATTTTAAAAAATGTCTCTTCAGCCTGGGTGGCATCAGTGTAGAGCAGGCATTTGTAAACTTTGGCCCTCCAGATGTTTTGGACCACAACTCCCACAGCCCTGTGTCATTGGCAATCCAAGCTTAGAATTCTGGGAGTTGTGGTCCAAAACATCAGGAGGGCCGAAGTTTGGACATGACTGGTGTAGCGCAATTCTTTCTAACCTTGGTTCACCCAGGTGTTCTTGGACTACATTTCCCAGAAGTCTTCACCACCAGCTGAGCTGGCCTGGGTTTTCTGGGAGTTGCAGTCCAGGAACGCCTGGGTTACACCTGGGAACCACGGGTGCAGAGTAAGAATGTGCCCTTGAACCTATACCGAGAATCCGCTGATGTTTGTGAATATTCCATGACCATCCTACAGGCAGGATTTTTAGTGAGCAAATCTGTAGCAGGGCAAGGAGAGAAGTTGGGACGTGACAGCTTAGCTTGTCTGTGGACATTCTCAGTCATCCAGCTGAGGTTATCTGGGAGTTGAGTCATGGCCTCTGGACTTCTTCTCTGGGGGATCGAAACGTTTCGCTACTCATCCAAGGAGCTTCTTCTGTCTGAGGAAGCCACTGAAGCAGCTACTTGGATGAGCTGTGATTGTGAAATGTATTGATCCCACAAGAAAATAAATCCAATTTCCACGACTCAACTGCTGAACAGTGTAGCTTCTTTCTCTATGGAAATGAGGTGTGGAACATCCAGAGGGAGCCGTTGGCCCACGAGATTGTTAAGTCCTCTGACCTCAGAGCTTGGAAAAGTTAGTTTTTTGTCTGCAATGCCCAGAGCCCCCCATCAGGGGCATAGCTTGGGGAGGACAAGGGTGCGGGGTGCCCCGGGTGCAGCAATTAGGGGGTGCCAAATTGCCTACCGCTCCCCCCACCGCTGCTCCCCACCCGCCATCCAGATTATATTTTGCAATTGGGGGGGGGGGCGCAAAACTGACTGTTGCCCTGGGTTCTGGAAGCCCTACCTATATCCCTGTCCCCCAGGGGCTCCAAAAGAAGAAGAAAAAGGCAATATTTGAAACTCAACACATTTCTCCAATGTGTTTTTTTTAAAAAAAGGTGGAGAAGTGAAGGGATTACAATTCCCTTTGGGAAAAGGTCATGACTCAGAGAGCTGGACAAACAGGTGAAGCCTTGCCATATCTGTTTGTGTGGGGATGCCCCATCAGAATGGTAAGATTTCCTTGCTAAGCCCCGGGTAAACAAGATACTGGTCTCCCAAGCAAATTAGCAGGAAAAGCCTGTATCTCACACATTTTCTGGCACTCTTGATAAGCCCCTGAACAATGAACAAAGGGTCCACAGGAAGCCTCTTGCTGTCAATGATTATCCACCTTCTTCTCTGTTGTTGACTGAATGTATAATCAATAAAAAGGCTTACTGCCCAGTGGGTAAAGAAGGGCACTCCACGAGAACTGTTGTGTGTGTCTGTTTCATCGCTACAGAGAAGAGAGCGACTAAAATGTTTACTGGGCTGGGGGACCTCCCTTATGAGGAAAGGATAAAACATTTGGGGCTCTTTAGTCTGGAAAAAAGGCGCCTGAGGGGGGATATGATTGAGATGTACAAAATAATGCAGGGCATGAGTAAAGGGGATAGAGGGAAGCTCTTCTCCCTCTCACAAAATGCAAGAACTAGGGGACATCCACTCAAATTGCGGGTTGGGAGAGTGAGAACAGAGAAAAGAATATATATTTTTTTACCCAGCGTGTTGTTAGTCTGTGGAACTCCCTGCCACAGGATGTGGTGATGGCATCTGGCCTGGATGCCTTCAAAAGGGGATTGGACAGAATCCTGGAGGAAAAGTCCATCCCAGGTGACAAACCATGATGGAGATGTGTCATCCCCAGGCTTAAAACCGGGGTTCTTCAAGGGCCAGATGCAGGGGAGTGGTATCAGGAGACAGAGATCTAGTCTCAGGCGTTCCCAGAGGCATCTGGTGGGGCCACAGTGAGATACAGGAAGCTGGACTAGATGGGCCTTTGGCCTGATCCAGCCTGGCTCTTCTGATGTTCTTATTTTCTTAAGGTGCTCAAAACTATCTTTCTATGATTATTGGGAAGGAATTGGGGGTGGGTGAGAAAACATGAGAAAAGGAAGGAAGGAAGGAAGGAAGGAAGGAAGGAAGGAAGGAAGGAAGTTGGTTAATCCATAATAACAGAAAGACCTAGGCATGTTTAATCTTAAGAAAAAGAAGACTGAAGGGAAATAGGATAGCACTTTTCAAATACTTGAAATGCTGTCATAATAATAATAATAATAATAATAATAATAATAATAATAATAATAATAATAATAATAATAATAATAATAATAATACCTTTATTGTCAATGTACAACATGTGCACAATGAAATTAGAGGAGGGGGCTCGATCGGTTTTCTATCCGCCTAGCATGCAGGACGCATACTAATGGGCTCAAAGTAGGAAGCTGGATTGAGGCTGAAGTTCAGGGGAAACTGTTAGAGCAGTAAGACAACAGAACCCACCACCTCGGGAGGCGGTGAGTGCTCCAACATTGGAGGCATTGAAGAGACATTTGGACAATCGCCTGCCAGATCTCCTTTGACTTGTCTTCCTGCGTTGAGCAGTGGGTTGGGCTCATTGGCCTCACAGCTCCATCATTCTATGAATCCTTGGAGCAAAATCCCACCGGTGGACAGTAATTCTAATCGGGTCAAGTAGAAAGCCAGAGGCTTTAATTGTCAGGCCCAAAAAACAGAGGTTGAAGAAAAGGGTTCAAAACCTAAAAGGACAAGGGACCTTCCCCAGAGGATTGGTAATGAAATGCAGCCCCCAGCTTCTGGAATGGATTGGGAAGTCATGCCTGAGTGAGTCAGAATCGTGCTAGTATGACATTGTGTCCGGCCGAGACCACCAAGAAAGAAACAGAATGGTAGGAATGTCAGAGTGGGGTTCCGGAGACCTGGGTTCCAATCTCCACTCCGCCATGGAAATTCACTAGGGCGGTGGCAACCGTCCAACCACTCCTTGGACATCTCACATAGCTCAGAAGCCACATTAGGGGGGTGACCTAAGTTGGAAGGACTTGGGAAAAGGCCACAGGGAAGGGAACAATCGGACGGTTCACCTAAACTGCAAACAAAAAAGACCACAAGTCAGGATTCTACATAGGGTAAAAAAAAAGTCAAAGCTGCAACTCACCAGAATCAAAGATTGGGAAAAGTTGTTGCCCCAAAGGAGGGTGGTGGAGTCTCCTTCTTTGGAGGTTTTTAAGCAGAGGCTGGACGGCCATCTGTCCAGAGTCCTGTGATGGGGGTTCCTGCGTGGCAGGGGGTTGGACTGGATGGCCCTTGAGGTTTCTTCCAACTCTAGGATTCTATGATTCTTTTCTTTACTTTTCTTCATACTAGAGCTCCCATTATCTTTTAGCGAGCTTCTGCTAGCTGAGATGGTTCTGGACTTTTCCCCAGGTGCTACTCAGAACTCGGGTAATACCACATGTTCACATTCAGGTCAGAACAGAAGGGTCCGTTTTTTCACACTATGCATGCTCGTTATGCCTTTTTACTGGTCGTATTTTTTTAAACGAATTTGACCTACTTAGAAATTAGCATCTGGAATCTGTGCCAGAAACCGTCTGCAGCTAAGTCTTGCTAAACGTTGAAGTGCCAAGGGGACATCTTGGACGGTGGTGTCAGGCGTGTGATGGAGACATAGGCTGGCATCTCATCAGTTAGTTACTGTTCCCTGTGGTGGGTTATGCGGACGTCAGGAGTACGCCGGTAGAATTTCAATCCCTCTCCATCAGCAGCTTTTGGTTATAAGAGCCGTAAACAGAAATGCTGTTGATATGCACCCCTGAGTTTCCTGGGAAGATCTCCTGGACAATTTTATACGCGATGCATTGTGCTCATCTTTCCTGTGGTCTAAGGAGTGTTCTTATTTTCTTCCTCGTTGGCATTTTCCCGCCAACGCTGACACGGATACATGAGGCCGTGTTGCTGATAACCAGGTATTTAGCTGCTCTGTAATACAATTTAGAAGCCAGGTCTTCTGCTCAACCAGACCTCTGCCTTCTCCAGGAAAGGAGGCATGCATCTCTCCCTTGACCCCATATGTGAAAAACAGAGTTGGGGAAAGCTCCCTTTCAGGACTTACAGAATCCCCAAATGTTAACTCAGAGGTCATCTGTCCCCTGCTTCAGTGTCTGTTGAAGGTTTTCTGCTACTGATTCTTTCCCATTTGGAACATCTGTACCCAGATCCGACAACAGAGGTGCTCTCAGTCATCCTGCAGACATTTGTCTTGGGTGGTTAATTTCCCTTCTTTGGCGGTTACTTCACATCCTTCTTTGTTCTGCGACCAGTTTTGTACCGTGACAGCGTTGGTCGCGATCACGTGGTTTTGTCCCTGTTTCAGTGTTCCCATGGTCGTGATAACTTGTCTCGTGACAAGTGTTACCTCACGGTCTTGTACCGTGACAAACACTGAATTTGTCTAGCTTCCTTTTTCCTTTTTTTTTGGGGGGGGGGGGTAAAATTTTTTTCTTTTTCGATATTTCCATTTACTGATATTCTGGTTTTCATATGCTAATAGGGCAGCATAGATAATGTTTTCTTCCTTATACATTTGAGTTGCATGGTTTTTCCCATCGGGAAATTAATGACATATGTCGCTTCCCCCGCTAACCACTAGGTGGACACAAAAGCTGTGCTAACAATGCCCGCCAGGTTACCAGTACAGTTGTTACTTCATGTCCTCTTAACCTGGACAAGAAGCGGAACAGAAGAGGGACAAGAGAAAACCCAACCCCAGCGCTAGGTACAGATTTGTCTCGCTTAGTACCCGTTCCGGGGGCGTGGTTGAGACAAATTTCAGTTGTTGCGAGACAGATGTGAAGTAACATTTTTTTGTACTGCTCCTAAACACAACTACAGAGACAAAACCGATGTGGAGTAACCCCTTTCTCTTACTTTAACTGTACAGTGGAACCTTGACTTACGTCATTAATCTGTTCCAGTGGTCTAGACTTAAGTCAAACATGACTTAAGTCAAACGAACGTTTCCCATAGAAAGTAATGGGAAAGCGGATTAATCCGTTCCAGATGATGAAAAAGACCCCCGAAAGCAGCAATTTAACACAAATTTGACTGGGATAGGAGATTCCTTCCAGGTATGTAAATGAAATGTCTCTTCAAAGAGAGGAGGAGGCAGTGGAATTATAGTCCACAAGTTATACGCCTCCACTTTTTAATGTTCATAGAAACAATGTCTAACATTTAAGTTTTACTGATTTTTAACCTGACGTTCCAAGTTCTGAACAACTCTATGCTTACCATTAGAGTCCCACAACTGTACAGTTCCTCAACTAAAATGCTTCCATTGTGGACCAGACTTCTGCAGCCAGATGTTTTACAAGACTGAAACGACTGTCTAACCAGCGAGGCCAGCCCCGAGTCCCGACCCTTCTTCTCCTCCAGCAGCAGTGGCGGCTTCGGTGAGGCCGAGGACCAGCTCCAGGTGCTCTGAGCTGGCCTCGCCGAAGCTGCCGCTGCCGGAGGAGGGGAAGAAGGCAGGAGCAGTTGGGAGGCGGCAGCTGCGATGCTGGGTTGTGGCTGCTGCCCAATTCTGGGGCCTTGCGCCGGGGCTCCGAGATGTAAGTCAAAGCCTGCGACTCAAGTCAAACAGGCCCCTTCTTGCTGCAAGTCAAATATGATGCAAGTCAAGCAGTATGTAAGTCAAGGTTCCACTGTAGAGAGGATGTTTCCAGGGCTGCCACATGGCTCCCTTTCCAAGAAAACAGGCACCTGGACTTCTCTTGGTTAGTTATTTTAGAGACGACGCAAAGCTCAGTGGTAAGGGCACATGCTGAACCCAAAGGCCACCTTGGTTGACAAGTCCTGCTTGCACAGATCTCTGTCGCCCCTCGCCATAAAGGTATGACTGCCCTATTTACATTTTGGGTCCTGCCGCTACTTTCTTGGCTTTGCAGTGCAGGACTGCATGCAGATCACAGAGCAAAAGATCAGGCCGTACGATGCACGAATGCTGTAGCAGGAGAGCAGGCATCTGTTGCAGGTGACTGCATTTTGCGTATGACGGTTGTGAAATAAATTATTCTTTCATCTACCTTAGGCTTGGTGTCTGTATTTTGGTGCTGGTGTTGTTGTGGATGCATCTTCGTCGCTGATGCTGTTTATATTATAACCCAGACAGGTTCTGAAAGCTTGTAACATGGGACTTGGGCCCCAGTGTCCTCCCAAGGAGGCTCTTCTACAGATCTTGTCACCACCACCCCACTAGCCAAGAGGGCTGTGGGTCACCTGGGATGACACTGGTCTGGTGTCAACTGTGCTGAATCCATACATCTCCTGGCCTAGAGTTCTTGTAAATGATTGGGGGTTACCTCTACCTTGGTCTGACTGGTGGGCTATGGGTCTGTTATAATATGGGTCCTCCCTTACCCCACACCTTCACATCTCCTTTTTGGGTTCTCCTGCTGAGAAGGACAATGCATGCTGGTCATTTTGCAGGAAGATCTCTGAGATCCACCAATGACCTCGAGATGAGGCGAGTGCTCCAACACTGGAGGCCTTCTAGATAAATTTGGACAACCACCTGGCAGGTATCCTTTGATTTGTATTCCTGCATGGAGCGGGGGCGGGTGGGTGGACTTAATGGCTTCAGAGTCCCCTTCCAACTTCACTCTTCTATGATGCTATGAACAGTGGAGAATTCTGTTTATTCCAAACATGTTACAGCCAGCACATCTTTTGAGTTCAGCTACCACTTTGAGATGGTATCCAACGGGTGTAGTTGTGTTGTGTCGATAAGCTCTCAGCTGGGCAAAGGAGCCACAACTGAAGTTGTTTTAAGTGGAGAAATTAAATAGAGAGCCCAGGTCTCCACCTCGTGTCTCCGTTTCCTGAAGATCGCCATTATTGATGCTTTTAGAAGATAAGTAAATTGAACAGGAACAACAAAACCATAAACCGAACTGCTTTGAATTCCGTTGATACGCTTGGTGGCATCACATCAGCATGCATTGCCCTTCTCAGCTGTCACTCTTAGGGCTCCAGAGGTCAACGGCTTCATTCTTCTGAGGATCCGCGTTTCTGGTTTTTCAATTACAAGCACATTTGACGAGAGGAAAGTCTGCCAGGCAGCAGAAGTAAGAATTAACTGGTGCATGAAGCAAACAGACGCTGGCATCCCTGTTGACCTAGGCAAGGGTCCAGGGAACAATTTTAGCCGCACCTAGTGACTTTTCATGCCTCCGGTTGGGAACGGCTGTGACTCAGGACATTGGATGCATGATCTGCTAACAGAGGAGATATCCGGTTCTGTCCCAAGCATCGCAGTCCAAAGGATTTTTGAAGCAAGAGCTTTGGAAAAGGACGGTAAGAGCAGAGATGCTGCTCCTCAGAGGACACCACACTGGTCACATCATGGAAAAATTACTTTGTGGGGCTGTAACAGGTGAACTGCCCTTCAAGCACGACACCCATACTGTCTGGGCAGTTCTGAGACATGCGACCGAAAAAAGGAAGTTTTCCAAGCTTGGCACCTGGTTCAGAGAGAAAAGAAGTTTGCAGCTTCCAAAATTCATGTCCTTCAATGTATTTAATATTTTTTTTTGCATTAGCAGAAAAAGTGTTGTAATGGAACCATGATCTGGTTGGTAGAGGAATGGATTTCACTAGGACGTATATATTGTTGCATGTTATCCCTGTTGTGAGGCAAAGTTATGCGTGGCCATTTTTGTTCTTGAATGTGCAATTTAGAGCCATTAACTATACAAAAGACCCACTCTGGAGTTTCTCCTCTCTCTCTCTCTCTCTCTCTCTCTCTCTCTCTCTCTCACACACACACACACACACACACACACACACACCAGGCTTCCCTGAGTTTAGCCGCAATCCTTACAGAGGTTGGTAGAGGAATGGATTTCACTAGGACTTGCATATTGTTGCATGTTATCCCTGTTGTGAGGCAAAGTTATGCGTAGCCATTTTTGGTCTTGAATGTGCAATTTAGAGCCATTAACTATACAAAAGACCCACTCTGGAGTTTCTCCTCTCTCTCTCTCTCTCTCTCTCTCTCTCTCTCTCACACACACACACACACACACACACACACACACACACACACACACACACACACACACACACACACACACACACACACACACACACACCAGGCTTCCCTGAGTTTAGCCGCAATCCTTACAGAGGTTGGTAGAGGAATGGATTTCACTAGGACTTATATATTGTTGCATGTTATCCCTGTTGTGAGGCAAAGTTATGCGTGGCCATTTTTGGTCTTGAATGTGCAATTTAGAGCCATTAACTATACAAAAGACCCGCTCTTCATTAATTCTTATGGACCAATCCACATGTCAGCTTTTGTAGAACTGTTCTTACATGGGGGGTTTGGGTTACGGGGACTGTCATGCTAGACAGCATTGCTTCCAAATTCACCACTAGGCCTCTGCATACAACCAACACAATGGAAGTCCCCGGATTTTTCAAGTGGATCATTCATTTGAAACTGTTCCTGGAAAGATAATCATCAAACTCCTTGCTTCGGACACATAATGGAGGTCATAAATCTATCTAGTTCATGGCCTCGGAGTCATTCTAGAAATGGATGCGATTACTCTTTCGAATTCCGTTGTAATGACCAATAGCTGTGGTTGAAATGGAAATCATTATAGAGAGAGGGCCCGTGTCCAGCTATTCTGAGTTATATTTAAAGGAGGGCTGGTTGTTTACTCATCAATAATTTTCCAAGCCCTCCTTCGCAGCCAACCCTTTGAACAAAATACGGTGATTTTCCTCTGAATGTTGTTGTTGTGGCGGTACTGATGAGTCACAGGCCCCATTGTGGCTTGTGGTTGTTCTTTCTCGGAGGGGAGGGAGACACAGAGCCCTTGGCAGACAAATGAACCAGACGCCTGCGCATGTCGCTCTGAAATCAGTGGGAATGTTTAAAGAAGAGTGACTAGATTATTCCCTGGGTATTAGAAAACTTTTTAACGAAAATTAATCAATTCAACCAATAGGTGGCGGCATTACAGTGTAGAGGAGACCCTCCTGGTTAATCCATGTTTATATAACAATTGCTGGGTGTTTCTATCCTTTAGCTCTTACATTTTAAAATAGGTGGGTCTTTTTGTCTGTTGTTCTCGTTCTAATAACTGCTAGTTCGATGCCCTTTGGAAATTCACAAGGAATCCTCATCTTCCTGGTTTCCCTCTCTGCCGTCTTGTGATCTGAGGTATAAAAAGGTAAAGGTTTTCCCCTGCACATGCATGGTAGTCGTATCCGACTCTAGAGGCAGTGGTCATCTCTGTATTCAAGCCGAAGAGCTAGTGTTGTGCAAGTCCATTGCCACGTGGCCGGCATGGCTGAACACATTTCTGCGCACGGAACACTGTTTACCTTCCCGCTTTTTACGGCGGTACCTATTTATCTACTTGCCTTTACATGCTTTCGAACTGCTAGGTTGGCAGTAGCTGGGGTGAACAGCAGGAGCTCACTCCGCTGTGTGGCACCCGGGATTCGAACTGCCAAGCTGCTGACTTTGCAGCCAACAGATTTCGGAGCCTTAGTCCACTGAGCCACCATGCCCCAGTGATCTGAGGTATACTGCCCCTGAATAGGGAGGCTCCACTCAAGTACTGTTATGTCTAATGGGCAAGAACAGGCTGTGTATGCCTCCAAAACATGAATGATTGATCCACTCCCCCTCCCAATACCTCTCATGATTTATGCAATAACTTCTGCCATCACTCACAATTAGGCATTGTGTTTATAACTGGTGGGATGTGGCATCTAAAACATGTGGAAGGCATCCGGTTGGGGTCAACTGCTCTGTATCCCATGCTTCTTCCAAAACAACAAATTCCATGCAGTGTATTTTTACGGCCAGGATCTGATAGCTGTTGTGAGTTTTTCAGGCTGTTTGGCTGTGTTCCAGAGAACTAGGAGTTCTCTCTGGGGTATAGAGTGAGTGAGACTGTGGGGTCCCTCCATCATAATACAATAACTAACTCCTGTTCTCCTGCATAGGACAAGTTTCCTCTTTCCCACAGCTTAAAAAATCCCACAGTCTCCCTCACTCTATACCCCAGAGCACAGAGAGAACTCCTCGTTCCCTGAGCTCCTTGCCAGCCACAGAGTCTGGCGAAACGTCAGGAAGAAAAACTTCCAGGCCACGGCCAAACAGCCCGAAATACTCTCAGCAGTTATCAAATTCCGTGCACTTCACAAGACAACGCAGTGCAGAACCAGAGGTTGGGAGTTCAATTCCCCACTGGGCCTCCTTGACAAGGGCTGGGCTTGATGATCTGTAGGGTCCGTCCCAGCTCTGCGGTTCTAGCATGAGGATGGCAATGTGAAACAACATCCTCCCATCTCTGTTCTCCAGCTATCGTTCGGGAGTTTGGAAAAGTGGCATTCATGGACTACGTTGCCCAGAACCCCTGCAGAACCAATGGCCCCACTGGCTGCAGGATTCTGGGAGGCGTAGTCCTTGAAAGTTACTTTTCCAAGCCCTGATCAGCAGGAACTCTCTGGCAGCTGGTTGTTGCTTCTTTTGCTCTGGGTGGCCTAAAATAATCAGTTCACGTATGTACTCAGTGCAGTAGCGCTAGACCCATGGATGCAAAGTTGCTAAGAGATTTAATGAATATCAGAAAAAGAAAGTCTCATTCTCTAATTTTCTGAGTCTTCTGTGATTTTTGGACTTCAGCCACACTCCCCCACTGCTAAAAAAAACCAAACCCTCTTGCGCCACCTTCCTTTGAGAACAAGTCTCGCCGCCACCCTTGTGCAGGAATTGTAATCATCTTCGTCATCATCACCAGATAGGTAAGTAGGTAGAAAGAAAGAAAGAAAGAAAGAAAGAAAGAAAGAAAGAAAGAAAGAAAGAAAGAAAGAAAGAAAAAGGATAGATAGATAGATAGATAGATAGATAGATAGATAGATAGATTTATCATAAAACTTTTGAGAAATCTAAGATATCTCACAAATTTCTCAGGTGAGGAATGTATTGCAGCTAATTGCAGCTAATTGATGAGGTGCTGGGGTGCCTCTCAGTCGCATGCTTGGCACCCAGCTATACAACCAGGATGCACTGCTGCATCTTATCTCCTGGCTTCAATTTGCTGCTAGAAGATACTCAGACTGTGCATGAACAAACACCAGTAGAATTCTGGGCATTGGACTTCAGTGTTGGAAAGGGTCCACCAGGATCAATTAGTGACCAACTCCCTTCCCGTGCAGGTAATGCCCACTTATAGCTCTCCGACCTCTGTTGGAAAACAAACCAGCTTTGCTGAAAAACCTGCATCAAGAGAGACACACACACACACAAAACCTTCAAGGCCACCCATTCAACTGTCCGACAGTGCTGCCTTACGAAAGCAGTGGTGTGAAGTCAGGAAAATCAGGTTCGGATTGCACCACAACCACTTCCTGGCCTGCTTGACTCCAGCTGTCTCCCTCCTGCTTAATATAACTATCCAGGCTTAAAATGGTTAGGTCACACACGCCTTGGACTGCTTTACCCCGAGCAGTGACAAGAGAAAGTAAGAAGGAAATGAATTTCCAAGACAGGCCAAACCCTTTTGGGTGATTCATCCTTGCCTTCCAATAATCTCCCCTGGAAAAATGACCACTCCACCTCACTCCCCTGGGATTGTGACGCAACGGAATTACCGGCCCTCGGAGGTGGAAATGGGTTGCGTACCTTCGTCTGAGTCACTGGACAAATGCTTTCTCACCGAGGCAAAAAAGTTGTGCTGGCCCTATGGAAATTTTCGGCAGCAAAATGGCAGGACAGGTATGTCAAGGATGCGTGTACAGGGGCGACGTGTGTGTGTGTGTGTGTGTGTGTGTGTGTGTGTGTGTGTGTGTGTGTGTGTGTGTGTGTGTTCACACACTCACATGCACATGCAACCTCTGTGCCGTAGTCATGGACGACATTTGGGACAAGCAGGGTCTTTCTTCCGACAGCCATTCAGCTGCAAATCCTACATGTGTAAGCTCAAACAGATTAGTTCAGCAAACACCTTATTTTCTCCCATCCCAGAATACTTGGACCTGAGCAGGCACGTTGCTGATAGGATCTTTTGGAGATCATAGGGCTGTCGAACTGACAGCACCAAATGACACTGACATCTTTCTTTCTTTCTTTCTTTCTTTCTTTCTTTCTTTCTTTCTTTCTTTCTTTCTTTCTTTCTTTCTTTCTTTCTTTCTTTCTTTCTACTTCTATACCACCCCCTTAGCGCAAACTGCACTAACCTACCAGGGTGGTTTATAAAATGGTCAATCATAAATTACAGTACAGTGGTACCTTGTATAAGGGAATTAATTTGTTCCAAATGAAATTATGTTAAGCAAATTTTCCTTTGTACAACTTTCCCATAGGAATGCATTGAAAATGGAGTAATCCCTAATCACGACCATTTTTATGTTGTATGGATTCGCCCTATAGGCGATTCTGTTAAGCAAATTCCCGCTATCTCCAGAATTTTTAATGTTGTACAGATTTTATGTTTTACAAACCATTTGTTATATGAGGATCCACTATATTAAAAAGATACAGTTACAATGAAAATACGATGAAAATACAACTAATAAAATTAAAATACAACTAAAAGGTTCCTAGATGCCTAGATGTGCCTAGATGCCCTAAGCACATCCGATCTCGTCTGATTTCGGAAGCTAAGCAGGATCAGCCCTGGTTATTACTTGGATGGGCGACCACCAGGGAATACCAGGTGCTATGGCGCCTGGAGTAGGAACTGGCAAGCCACTCCAGTACTCCTGCCAAGAAAACTCCATGGACATGGGGTCACGAAGAGTCGGTCACCACTGTAACAACGCAACACAAAAAGGTATTATGAAACACATTTAAAACAGGCATTAACAGATCTTGTTAGATGACAAATTTATATACCACTCCCTTTAATGCATGCACTACATTAGGTATTTTATTTATACAGTATATTTGTTTGTGTTTTATTTTATTTATTTATCTATTTTTGAGTATTTTTACTCCACCTTTCTCCTTGGAAAAGAACCCAACGCAGTTTACAGTATGGAGAGACATTGCACTTTGGACATGTTTAGTTTGAGAAAAAGGGAATTGAGGGGTATCTTACATCACTAAAAGGCAACATAAAACCTAACAATTGATAACTTAGTGTCAATGCAATCATGCAAGGAGGGATATAAACACAAAGTTATAATACCAATCTTCAAAAAAGGTTCCAGAGGCAATCCAGGAAATTACCGTTTGACATGTGTCCCAGGTAAGAGATGGAAACCATCCTAAGATAAAATTAACAACCACACAGAAGAGAAGGCATTGCTGAAGGAGAGCCAACATGGCTTCTGCAAGGGCAAATCATGTCTCACTAATCTGTTGGAATTGTTTGAGAGTGTTAACAAGCATGAGGATAAGGCAGGTCTAGTTGACATTGTTTATCTGGACTTTCAGAAGGCTTTTGACAAGGTCCTGCACTCAAGGCTCTTGAATAAATTTGCCAGTCGTGGAATAAAGGGACAGGTGTTGTCCTGGATCAGCAACTGGCTAAGGGACAGGAAACAAAACAGAGAGTAGCACTAAATGGACAATTCTCCAAGTGGTGGGAGGTAAAGGGTTAGGTTCCCCAAAGGTTCAGTACTGGGACCCCTGTTTTTCAACCTCTACATAAATGATCTAAAGCAGTGGTTCTCAACCTGTGGGTCTCCAGGTGTTCCTGGACTGCAACTCCCAGAAGCCTCCACCACTTGTTGTGCTGGAAGGAATTTCTAGGAGTTGCAGTCCAAGAACATTTGGGGACCCACAGGTTGAGAACCACTGCTCTAGAAGTAGGAGTAAATAGCAGGCTAGCCAAATTTGCCGACGAAACTATATTATATAGGGTAGTAAAAACAGAGAGACATTGTGAGGAGCTCCAGAGGGACCTGTTTTTCCTGCGGAGGCCTCCAGGGCCTTGGCTTATTGCTGGCCGGCGGCCTCCCCTTTCAACCCTTGCCCGTTTTGGCTTATCAAATCTGCCGGAGGGAGCATGCCGGAGTGGGTTTCAGTGATCTCCACGACTTCCTTCAGGTAAGGAATTTTTCCCTTTCGTCTGAAGGAGACAGTGGTGAGGCCCACATTAAAGAAGCCGGCCTGGCATTGGATGATCTGGCCAACTACTGCCCAATTGCCATTGTTCCCTTTATGGGCAAGGTCATCGAGAGGGTGGCCGCCGTCCGGCTTCCGTCATTCCTGGAGGAAAATCATGTCCTCAACCCATTCCAGTCCAGGTTCAGGCCGTTTCAAGGGACCGAGACTGCCCTGGTCGCACTGCAAGATGACCTCCTCAAGGAGGCTGACAGGGGGTGTTCTACCCTGTTGGTCCTCCTTGATCTGTCAGTGGCCTTTGATACCGTCAACCACGGTATTCTGCTAGATTGGCTTGCCGAGGCGGGAATCAGGGGTTCAGCGTTCTGCTGGCTTCAATTCTTCCTTGGTGACCGGTCCCAGCGAGTTCAGCTGGGGGATGAGCTGGCGGCTCCCTGGACACTCCCTTGTGGGGTGCCTCAGGGGTCGGCAATCTCCCCCATGCTGTTTAACATTTATATGAGACCGCTGGCAGAGGTCATTAGGGGATTTAGAGTTCGCTGCCATCAATATGCCAACGGCATGCAACCCCAATTACATTTATAAACTGATGGGGTCTAAACTCTCTGCAACAAACAAACCAGGAAAGGGACCTTGGTGTCCTGGTAGACAGCTCAATAAAGGGGTCAACCCAGGGTGCTGCAGCAGTGAAAAAAGCAAACTCAGTGCAAGGGATAATTAGGAACGGTATAGAAAATAAGTCAGCAAGTGTCATTTTGTCTCTTTATAAATCTATGGTGAGGCCCCATCTGGAGTTTTGTGTACAGTTAGTCCTGTTTGATTATTCCTGTTTTTAAACTGTTTTATTTGCTGTGGATTCTGTTTATATTTTTTGTTGTAAACCGCCTGGAGTTCCCCCGGGAAGATGGGCGGTATATAAGCTCAATAAATAAATAAATAAATAAATAAATAAATAAATAAATAAATAAATAAATAAATACAGTTCTGATCACCATCCCTCCAGAAGGATATGATAGAAATGGAAAAAGTGCGGAGGAGGGCAACCAGAATGATGAGGGGACTGGAACACCTTCCTTACCATCTGAGGCTGCAACGGCTGGGCCTCTTCACTCTTGAACGACGGCGCCTAAGAGGGGACCTGATTGAAGTTTATAAAATCATGCATGGTGTGGACAGAGTAGATAAGGAAAAACTATTTTCCCTATCACACAACACTAGAACTAGGGGGCACTCCATGAAACTTTTGGGTGCCAGATCTCAAGCAAATAAGAGAAAGTACTTTTTCCACCCAGAGGATGACTGGTCTGTGGAACTCCCTGCCAGAAGAAGTGGTGACAGCGGTCAGCCTTGACAGCATTAAGAAAGGATTAGACAAGTTCATGGAGAACAAGGGTATCCATGGCTATCATTAAGGATGCCTAAAGACAACCTCCGGGTTGGAGATAGAGGCAGGATATCTCCCAATTCCATTTGTGGGTGATAGTGAGCAGGTGAAGACATCTGCTTGGGAATACCCTGAAGCAAATGGTAAGCCACTGTGTGAGACAGAATGCTGGACTGGATGGGCTGTGGCCTGTTCCAGCAAGGCTGTTCTTATGTTCTTATGTAGTGGTTATAAACACAAAGTCTGTGTAGCCATGTATGGTAACTTTCTCCCATTAAAGGGACCCAAGGCAGCTCAAAAGCAGGGATGGGGAATTAAGGACTGAGAGTTACTAGTAGCAAGTCAAAGTTCATTCATACCAGGGACTTGGACGTTTCCCCAAAGACTCAAACCCAGCTTGTGAATTAGCACCCACCCCTTCCTTTTTTTCTCCTTGGGGCAAGCATTTGTTTTTAATAGAGGACTCAAGGCTTGGGACTTGGTACCGCAGACTCAGGCTGGGGAATCAGACTCAAAGACATGCCAGGATCCCTGCTTAAAATATTAACACAGAGTTAAAAATGTAATATAAACATTCAAAAAAGGATAATTAAACTGAGCACTGATTTTAATCCAATCAAATAACTAAAAGCAAGTAAATATTACCAACCATTTTAATTTTAAAAAGGCATTGGGATACTCGGTTATGGTTGCTAAAACCTGCCTGAAGGTTTGCAGAAGGAACAGCTAGGCAGCCTTTAGGACAATTCCATGTAGCTCAGGCATGTCCAGTCAGGCCCGGGGGCCCAATGCGTCCCGTTTTCAAATTCTGAGCAGCCCACTGCCTCTTCACTGCAGGCTCAGCCTGTCACGCACCCCTGCCAGCTGGCCGCTCCCCATACCGGATGGAGACATCAGCTTGCAGTTTTACAGTTTGCCTGCCCTCCCTTGTCTCCGTCCCCCTCCCCAGCCACCTGCCCAGCCTACCCGACCGCAGGTACATTGCTGCAGTGTCCTCCCCACCTCCTTGCATATCCTCGTTGTTGTTGTTGTTCAGTCATTAAGTCGTGTCCGACTCTTCGTGACCCCATGGACCAGAGCACACCAGGCCCTCCTGTCTTCCTCCTGGAGTTTGGTTAAATCCATATTTGTTGCATCGATGACACCATCCAACTATTTCATTTTCTGCCGTCCCCTTTTCCTTTTGCCTTCCATCTTTCCCAACATCAGGGACTTTTCCAAGGACTCCTTTCTCCTCATGAGGTGGCCAAAGTACTGGAGCCTCAGCTTCAAAATCTTCCACTGAACATTCAGGGGTTGATTTCTTTCGCTTGTCTAAAGTCCGGCCTGGGAGCTAAATGTGGCTGAATGGTCGGCCCCCCACACATTTTCACCTCACAAAATCTGGCCCTTCTTGCAAAAAGTTTGGACACCCCTGAGGTAGCTGGTCAGTTTCATTCATTCTTCTTTTCCAGGCTGCAGGAGGTAGACCACGACCTTCAGAAGGCAAGGGACAAACAGGTGCCTGATGCAGCGGGGTTGATCAATGATCCCAGTGGGCTTCCTAGTAGTAGGGAAAGGGGTGCTCCTGTCAAAGGGGCAATAAAACCATCAAACACCGGAAGTCCCGCCCCCCTTACCGGAAGTCCCGCCCCTTACCGGAAGTCCCTCCCCCTTACCGGAAGTCCCTACCTTCCGCCCCGCCCCCTTACCCGGAACCGGAACCTTCCTGGGCCCTTTGACCTGGAAGTGACGTCCTCTTCCGCCTGACCCGGATGGGGAGCCTTGCCCCCTCCCCCCGACACGTCACGGGGTCCCCCTACCCCACCCCGCAGGCATGCCCGGGCATGCCTGCCCCTAGGGCGCTGCCGCTGGCTATGTGTTGCCTGGTCCTGTCTTGCTGCGTGTGCGCATGCCTGAGAGGCCTTTATAAGAAGAGGGGAGTGTTCTGCGGTGCCCGCCGCCGCCTTTTCCGCTTTTCCTGAAACCGACTGGCCCATGGTCCCCGCCGTCCCGTTTATGTGGAGAAAGATGGCGTCTTCAAGCAAGAATGGGTTTTCCTCCAGCTTGCCTAAGGACACCCCGGACTCACCGCCGAAAGCAGAGAGCGTGGACTCCCCTCCGAAGCCCGAGAGCCCGGACTCTCCGCCAAAATCCTGGACCCCGAAGATAGAGAGGCAGCGGTTGAAACCGAAAAGGCGTCTGCACCCCCACATGCACCACGGGCCTATGGGATTTTCCATGCCCTCTGCCCCCTAAACACCCATCGCGGAAGCCCAGCTCTGCGCCCAAAAAGCCGCCCAAGCCTGCCCTTCACGCTGAGGAGACCCTGTTTTGGTCCGATTCAGATGATGGTTATGACCATGGAAGTCCACCACCGAAGAGAAGGGTCTTAAGGCGTTATGTTAGCTCAGATTCTGACAGCGACCTTACAAGCGGCTCTAACAAGGAGAATGCTGCCCCTGATACGGAGGAATTTCTAAACACGGTAAGGCCCTGTTTTAAATCTAAGTTCATATTGTGATACTGTGTCTTGTGGCAAGGCGGCAGGTGTGGTGTGGCTTTAGAGTTTGGGGTGTGCTATGTATCTAATTACGTTGAAGTTTCCTTTTATAATTAAAACCTGCCAATATTTATGTTTTACAGGCCAAAGATTTGCCCCCAAAGGTAACCCCAAAATCCCCGCGACGCAAGAGAAGGGCTTTAAGGCGTTATGTTAGCTCAGATTCTGACAGCGACCTTGCAAGTGGCTCTAACAAGGACAATGCTGCCCCCGAGTCAGAAGAATCTTCAAACACGGTAAGGAGCTGGCTGGTGGTGTTTTAGAGGATGGGTGTGTGTTAGGCATTTCATTACTTTGTAGCTTGCTTTGATAATTAATTTTTATTTGCTATTTGCAGGAATTACCCCATAAAACATTGAGCAGATTGCTCCATATAGACCTGCCAGAAATTAAGGGGAGAAAGAAGCAATATATGAAGAACATTGTGCATACAACAGTCGCTGTGATTATTAAATATTATATATCAGCATATCAGAAACAATCTTGCGATGGCTGTCAAAATAATTTGGAAAACCAGGAATCGCATTCGTGTATAACCTCAACCGTTGCATCCATATCAAGACTACTTCGTTCTCTTTGTGCCAAAATATGTTACAAGACTGTCATCCATACCGTCATCTTAATTGCATATTGTTGCAATAGCCTGATATTGACAGCTGAAAATATTAATGAGATATTGACGCTTGTATCTAAAATTTCCAAGGCAGAAAAACCATATTCATTCCTCAAAAAAATGTTAAGACAGACTGACCCCTTGCTATTTCAAAATATTTACTCTGTGGTCACTGCTAGAAATGTCAGTGAATTTATTAAATAAAATGCTGTTACACATATTATTTTCTTTCGTTTTTTATTGCATTGCTTTTAAAAAGTTAGCCATGCGGGTTCTTTGATAAGCTCTCTGGAGGGTGTCGACTGTGAGGATTCCACATGCAGCCAGGCTGGTCTCTTGAATTGTTTCTTGCGTGCAGCATCAGACCCTGGAATAGCCGGGTGTTTAGAGGTCTCTGTTTGTAGGGGGTTGACTTTCAGGTTTTCTAACTGCTCTCTAACAGATGAATTACCCACAACAGATGTGGGCACATTTAGTTCTGCCAATGCTTTAAGAAATACATCCCAGCCTTTAGGGCGCTTCTTCTCAGAAATAATATTAGATTGGGTGGCCCCTTTAATCAGGTCGAAAATGTGAGACCCTGGTAAGGCGTTCCCGTGATACACAAAGGTGCCTCGCTGATCCCAGCTAGAAATATCCTGATGCTGCTTTATCTTGTTCAGCAAAATTTCAGCATTTTTCTTAAACCTTCCGGGGATCCCTTCTAAAACTTCTGGAACAATTGTATCACTCTCAGGCTGTGGGGATGTGGAGGGGACAGGTTGGGAGGTTGGGGTTTGGGGGGATGCAGACATTTTTTCCACATCATCATCTTGTTTGTTTAGTGCTAAGTAGCGCTGTAGAACCCCTGTGTAGAGTTTTATTTTTTCATACTCTGACAGGTCAGTCCTTAAGAGAATCTCCCTCATCTCGCTGTCAAGACGTCTCATGGTTGTGGTTCTAATATTTTCTGGGACACCCCGAAGCTGATCTAATTGAGCGCTGGGCACTAGATATAATTTTTCAGCATATTCCATTACTTGTTAGTTAAAAGACCCGTTATTAGGGGGACCGCGATGCTTAGCAGGGGGCCCAGAAAACCTCCGTTTTGCTTGACAATGTATTTTCTCCTTTTCAGGGAGAGCCTCTTGTTACCCAGGCTTTTAATCAGAGCACGTTTTTTCCTTAAGACCCCCACCTGCTTGGGTGTTAGGGCAAGATTACCCTTTAAAGTATTCAGAGCAATTTCTGAAATGGCTGTTACCAAATCATCTGAGGCACCGCATAAAATGGCTTTTCTCTGGCGCAGGGGCGCCTTAATAAGGATTTTTAAGAGGGGAAGATTTCGCCGTATACATGCTGACATGTTGGTGGGGAGAGGCGCTGTGACCAATAAATAAAAAAGAATCATCGGGAACCCTTTTTGTTATTTTTCACTGTATACACTGCAGGCCAGTCAGGTGGGAATAGACCCGTTCTCAGTCTGCAAGACTCCGGGGTATTTGGGTTTAAATCCACCAGCAGATAGCCATGGGGTTTTTTGGTAGCATCTGCAAAAGCCTCCATGAAAAACGGAACATTTTGGGGGTACATTTGCCGTGCTAACGTAGCAATTTGTAATTTATCTCTTGGGTTTTTAAAAAGCACCATATATTTAGCATTTAAGCTGATGGTTCTGTTGCTTTTACCACGGCAGAAAATATTCTGTGTAAGAAAAAATACACTCACATTTCTGTGGTGCACATATTGCGTGAAGAGTTTTTCAACCTCTTTATTATCAGCAGCACAATTCATCAAATCGTCTATAATTAAGAAGTTTATTTTATCGGGTGGTAACAAGACATTATCAGCAAAGTTTTCAGGCAATCCTTCTACAAACTTAATAAATGAATATTTACACAATAGGTCTTTATACAGAGGCTGCCAGCAACTGTAACACCATACAACATTCTCAGGCATTTCAGAAAATACATAACGCGCATTCTCCAACATGTTTTTTACAAAGAAGGTTTTCCCACAACCACTGGGTCCCGCGAGAATGGCTGAAAAAGGATGGTTCCACAGAGTGCTCCTCTTAGTATCCATAAGGGACCGTTTTAAATCCGTCCGTAATCACTCTTTTGTCATACACTACTTTTTGTGTTTTTCTTAAAGTTTTAGTGTGGATGAGCCACTGTCGTTTATCTCTCACAATGCCCGGCTGTTCTACAACTATTTCACGAGGGGGTTATCTTTCTTGTCTGAAACATAGGCAAACACGAGGTCTTGAAGAGTGTCAAAATTAATTTTCTCACTGTTTGCCACATTCAGTGTGATCCCTTTGACTTTCACACAGGCACTGCCCCCGACAATGTGTAAGCGTAGCTCTTAGGGCCTGTTGAAACAAAACGAGTAATGTGCTCCCCCTCTGGTATCTCACTGGTTAAGTCACCAAGATAATCCCCCAGGGGGGATTCCAATCGCCCTCCCTGTGAACAAAAATAACAGAGTCTGTATCATGGTAGAGGACCCTGTCCTGCAGCCGGTCCAACAGTTTATAAAGTTCCAAACGGGCATATGCAGTTGTGAAACAGGCTATGAAGGGATTTTTCATACCTGAGGTTGTCATTCTGTCTGTGTTATGCTTCCAGGTTACGCAGGCCGCATCATCATCAAGAAACTCACACATTGAAACTGAAAATGTTTCTGAGAACAAGAGATTGAAAAACCTGTCTGGGTCCCTTACTACCTCTGTGTTAGGGAGGTTTGTCCTCTGGCCAAATTTTCCCCACAGTGAGTTTAAAAACAACTTAGCAATCTGCCTCTTTGCAGGGTTCGGCTCTATTTTTTTGCGGCGTAGCAACACCCCCTCTTTTTCGAGGTAATCTGCTATATATTTATCTTTATCAGCCTCTGTGACACACCAGTGGGGAAAACCTGATGCCTCCTGTTTCTGCCGCAGGTGTGTCTTCATATAATCAGAAAACAAATCACCCGATCTCTGAGAAAAATGCCACACTTCAAAGATTTTTCCAACCCTGTACCCCTTCTCTATAGCAACATTCATCTCTATAGTGCACCAGGTCCCTGTTAAAGCCCGTCATCATCTGAATGATTGCATGGTTCTAGCTGGCGGAGTTCTGCACATCTAGAGCACAGCACAAACATGAGCTTTCCACCTACCCTCGACGGTAACACTGGGAAGAAGAGACCTCTTGGCGGGTAAACTTTGGCTTTTATCAACCCGAAATAATCTGTAGGAGAATCAAAGTTCTCATGGACTATTATCGGATGTCCAAGGGGGTACTCTCTGTTTTTTTGTACATGGGGATAAAGGGACGTGAAATCATAATAACGAATCTCCTCCCCCTTCGCCGGCTTGTAGTACAAACACACTGCATTTGTACGTCCACCAAAGAGGGCATCCCTCAGTTCTAAGGGCTCTGGAAACTGTGCGGTGGCAAGGAAGTTTTGGACTTCTTTGTCAGTTTTTATCATGTTTTTCCACTCATGCTCCCATACCGATCTCACTTCATAACCCATGCTTTTCAGGATTGCTGTCCGCTCCTCAGTAGCATTATGAAGCTGCCTGTAAGTTTTACCAATCAAGGGGTTCCAGTCCTCTGCAGGGTAGCAGAGGGGGCACCCGTGATAAAAACAACCCAGAAATTCCAGACAGACTGGCTGACCATTTACTACAGCATAGCCATCAACAAAATATTGACCCACCTGAACCTCGCCACCATTTAAGGCATGCTGAATCTCTAGGTTTTCTTTATGTTTAAGGTACAGCAACCATTGGATGGCAGGTGTTGAGTATCTTTTGACCTGGTGGTGATAATTATCTGCAGGTGGTATCGCTATGGAATCTTCCGGCATAAATTTGAACCTGTACATGGCTAGGCTCACGCTGGCCAGAGTTAGGTATTGGAGGGGGTCTATGGCATAATATTCAGTTTCTTTTTTTTTCACAATCTTTTTTAAGGTCAGCGTCATGATTTCGTGGCGATATTTTGTACAAGCCTGCACCAGGATATGTACATCCTGTTTGCAATAATGTGCTATCTCTTTTTTCATGTCGAATGTCTGCATTTTATTCTCTTCATACCATTCTAAAAAAGCTTTCTGCTCAGCAGGCATCATGTACTGCAGCCCGTAGTCTTCTGGCGGGGGCAAAGGCCCTACATAATTACTATTTTCAGGCCTGTTAAAATAGTGTGGGAAATATCCTTTGCACCCCGAAAATCCGAGCGCTTTCGGAAGCTTAGAGAGCCCGATGGGCAAATGGCTGAGTGAATCCATGAATTTTATGCCTAGGCCTTTAACGGTGACACAGAGGAGTTTCCCACCTTGAGCTATGATATCTACATCCAGTTTTTCTTTAACCAGCTGGTTAAGCATGAAATAACAGTCATAACCTTTGGAATTATGGGCTATGAAAGTAGTACCGCTAAAACGATTATCTCTAGTGAATGTCAATATAAAGTCTGCTATGCACGACTCTCCTTTGAACTCCCAAGTCCGACCATAAGGCCAACGTCTCACCTTTTTCTTAGCACTCCTTACACCAAGGATCTTCTCCTCCTCCACATCCTCCTCCTCATCCGTCTCAATCTCATCCACCTCACCAGTAGCAGCATTTTTTTCAGGGAGCACATTCATTTCATCCTGAAAACATTCCACAGTTTCCCCACCAAAAGCCTCAGCAAAACAGTAAGTAGCTACATGTACGCCTGTGTCTTGTTGTGCCTCGATGTCATAAAATATATATTGCGTTGAAATTTCAGGGTATTTAACAGGTTGCATAATGCATAGATGTTTTTCATCATCCTCTTTTAAGATATCCCAACATATTGTGCATTGACGCCCTCGGCAACTGGCAGTGTTATGATCGTACTTTTGATAATGCCTACATTGTTTACAATATATCTTAAGCACACAGGGCACTTTACCTTCTGAGGCCAGTTTGTCATGAGCTTTTAAACAGTCAGCTGATTGGCAGAGCAGTTTGCAACAACCGCATCTCTGCTGTTCATCTAATTTAGGGGTACAATCCTCTTTCAAACACATCCTACAGAAAAATAGACAGCGATGTGTATGTTGATAGAGGTTGTTACAATAGGAGCAGTAATTTTTTGAACCAAAAAGCCCCTTTACATTAAGAACACCATAGTAATGACTATCATACAGGAATAGGGTATGTGTTTGGGCATAGCGCTGAGTCCCCGACTTAAATAAGCCCCAGCCATCCTTATTATAAAGAGCAATTTGGATATTCCGCTGTAGATGGTGTTCAAATAGACCAATGTCATTCAAAGACACCTGTTTCTGCTCAGGCCACCCAACCTCCTGACAGAGCTGTTTAGCAGCTTGCACCAGCTCAGAGTCTGTAGGTATTGCACCACAATCAGCATGAGCTATGACAGCAGACAAACTTCCTGCGAAACAGAGCATGCCATCCACACTCTTAAAATCTACCAGATGTTGCCTCTTTTTAGCAATGATGTTGCTGTATGGTATAGTATTCAAACGTCTGTTTGGCCTACCGCCGCCTCTTGGTGGTTTAACAATTGTGACAACTAAACGTAAAGCACCCTCTGTACAAAGTTCCATGTTGCTCTGTAACAAATTACTCATATTTGTTAGGAATGCCTCGGGGTCCAAGGCTTCTTTTGACTGTTTTACTGAATATAAAGCATCTCTCATGTTACCACCCTCAAGCCGCATCTGAACAAAATCTTCAGGGTCAATGTTCTGGTTGATATCATTAAGCACCTGCTGTATCGCATTATAAAGTGCTGCCATTGCATCAGCATAGGAACCAATATGCTCCAGATTAACAAAGCGGAAAATAATACCCCTACGCATAGCATTATACTGTTCCTGCACCCAGGTCCATGTTCTCAAAATTTCAGCATAAACAGGGGGAGCTTGCTGACCAGATGATGCATTGTCATTTACAGAATCTGGAGATTCACCAACCTCAACCACTGGATGCTGTGAGGTCTCTAGAGAACAGGGCTGTGAAGATTCACCAACCTCAACCTCTGGATGCTGTGAGGTTTCTAGAGAACAAGGCTGTGAAGATTCACCAACCTCAACCACTGGATGCTGTGAGGTCTCTAGAGAACAGGGCTGTGAAGATTCACCAACCTCAACCTCTGGATGCTGTGAGGTTTCTAGAGAACAAGGCTGTGAAGATTCATCAACCTCAACCTCTGGATGCTGTGAGGTTTCTAGAGAACAGGGCTGTGAAGATTCATCAACCTCAACCTCTGGATGCTGTGAGGTTTCTAGAGAACAGGGCTGTGAAGATTCACCAACCTCAAACTCTGGATGCTGTGAGGTTTCTAGAGAACAGGGCTGTGAAGATTCACCAACCTCAAACTCTGGATGCTGTGAGGTTTCTAGAGAACAAGGCTGTGAAGATTCATCAACCTCAACCTCTGGATGCTGTGAGGTCTCTAGAGAACAGGGCTGCTGAACATTTGTGGGGTTATGGTGTGTAGCAGGCCTGGAACGCTTTTTGCGACGTGAAAGAAACTTTTTAGCATTTCTCAGCAGTTTGCTAGCTATAACCCTACAAGACTGATCCCCTCTGGCCAAGATTTTTTTCTTTTTCAGGGTTCTTTTCTTAAAATAGCTATAACCCCGCCCTCTTTGATAATACATGCATACAGATTCAACATGATAACCTTCCATGGTTTTAATAGAATCACAATCATTCATGGCTGACAATTGTTGCTCAAGACTTTTAGCATATCGCGAAAGCTCCATGAGAGAATATGAAGTGTATTTAACAAAGCCAAGCATACTTTCTAAAACCTTATAATGGTTTTTGGTTTTTGTTGAATCAGTGTCATGGCTGTTGTTAGCTGGATGAAATGGAGCAGCCATCGTAGAGCTGCCTGGAGAGTTGCTCCTTTCCACAGGGACATCCGGTATTGGTGGGTCAGGAAAATGGGATTTGCATGCCCTTTTGCATGATGGTTCTTTTATACTTCCTAAAATAAATGATACGACAGCAATAATCAATATCTCTAGTTTTCTCAACTCACTAACTGCTTCTGAGACTCTTTACACACACACACACACTCACACACACACACACACACACACACACACACACACACACACACACACACACACACACACACACACACACACACACACTCACCTGAACTTTTCCGTTTCATGCTGCCTGGGTTGACCACCGCAGGATGAGGATGAACAGTTTCATTGTTGTCTGAAATATAACAATGAAATTTATTGTTGTAGTCTGTAGTATAACAAAGGATTTTGTGCCCTCTTGTATTTACTGCCATACCAGAATATTAAAAGGGGGAACTACTCACCTGAACTTTTCCGTTTCATGCTGCCTGGGTTGACCACCGCAGGATGAGGATGAACAGTTTCATTGTTGTCTGAAATATAACAATGAAATTTATTGTTGTAGTCTGTAGTATAACAAAGGATTTTGTGCCCTCTTGTATTTACTGCCATACCAGAATATTAAAAGGGGGAACTACACACCTTTTGAGGACATTGTCAAGGGCTGTGGCGAGGGCATTTTCCTGAAATCTTCTTTTGTTGTGCTCGAATGGGGATCATTGCCTGAAATATAACAAATATCTTTACAGGGGTGTGTCAGAAATACCCCCACCCGCCCTAAGCTTATTGCCAATGCAGAATTTATAAGGAGGTTGTGAAATAGTACCTTTTTTTGAGGATCCCTTCATTGGCGAGGCATCAACAAAGTCATCCGCTAAATATTTATCTAAAACATAAAAATATGCCACTAAAAATCACAGGTCCCATTTAATATGCAAACAACACATGATCCCCACCCCCCCAAAATATATTGCAATGACATTTTATTTAAAACCATTTTTGTGAGAGGCATAACTGACCTAAATCTTTTCCAGGGGGTGGTGCGAGTCCCAATTTTAGGGGTTTCATTGGCAGAACAGTCGGCGGGGGGGGGGGGGGGGGGCGCGACCTGAAAAAGGTTTGCAAGTTACAACATGACTGTGCACAAGCTTAAGACACAGGATGGCAGGCATCACCCAATCTGTACTCAGCAAATACCTAATGCATGCTTGCTGCAGCTATTTATCAGAAAATGAGAAACAGACACCCCATCATCAAATGCATCCTCTGACCGAAAGCCTGAATAATATTTTAGAAAGAATTGTTGCCTCTATACAGCCCAACTTTGAAAGCAAGATTCACAGTTATTTGCAGGAGTTACAGCTGCGCAATATTAGTGAAACATGCATCCTGTTTATGAAGACTGCTGCAGTCACAGTTTCTGATAATCAGATGAATTGGGGGCGCATATTAGCATTAATAATGTACGCTGCCTGCTTGTTAAAACAATTTCAACAAACCCACGGTGTTTTGTCTAAAAACGATGTCAGTCAAATGGTACAATGCGTGACTGAATTTTTAACAACCCATAAAACCTGGCTTTGGAATCTGGAATCTTGGGTAAGTATATTTGAAAGAAAATTACCCCCCCCCCCCATGATTCTCTTACAAAGTATTGAAATAGTATTTTGACACAGTCTTCCCCCCCCCTTTTCTCATGCAGGAAAATGGGCTGTCAGCAATATTAGATACCCACAACAGGAAACATCCAGCAGCTAATTTTCTGAGAAAACTTATGATCAACCTCTTTTATAAAGTATTTTAACAATTCTCTAAATGCTGTAAGCTTATAATCACAGAATAAAAGTTTTGAACCATATGAAACGCATGTAGTCTCATTAATGTTGATGCACATTTCAACTGGTCCAAGATTTAAACATTTAAAAACTACCTAGATTTGGAAATATATCCAATTAATTCCTATGATCCATAATTAAAAGCCTTCTAAACACGATTTTCAAAAGAATAACCATAATTAACACACCTATCAACAGATTTCTAAAACCGCACATATCTCCACATAAAGCAAATGCGAAAACTCACCCTTGTCACAGCTTTGCAAGTTGGAATATGCTGCATAGATCTGAGGCTCCTCGATGGGTATACTTCCAACCACAACCAGGGGGTGATATTTGTACAAAGTCTGTATTTCATTGGTTAATTTTTAAGAGGTGCCCCCAATGGGTAAGAGCTGCTTGTAATGATGGCGAAACTCTGATTAGAGGATCTGTCTGGTATCAGTGTAAATATTTTGAAATAGCCCACATCAAGCAACAATGAGTTTCTGTTTTTTTTTATTTTTTTTATTTTCAAGACATACAATTCAAGAAACCACCCTGGCTAACTTTTAAAAATCATTGCAATAAAATACAAAAGAGAATGATATGTGTAACAGCATTTATTCAATAAATTCACAGACATTTATGCAGCTTTCAAAAACTCTTTTAGGCTGTAATATTTTCTACTTGGATCAGATAAAAACACGGCTACTTATGCAGTCAGGGCCGAAACAGGAATTTTTTATATTTCCAGTCTCACAGTATCTAGAGATTTTTCCTTCTGGTTGAAGGTCCAGTCAAATGGGTACTGATAGTCTTCCCAAGATATGCCTAATTGAACAGGCTGTCATCCCCAATTCCTGGGCCAGACAAAATGGTATCATTATCGCACATTTTGGGCTCTCAACCCAGAGCCTGCTTGTCAGTGGTCAACAGGCCAAAATTACCTTTAAACAAAGAGCTCTGGATGTTAGTGCACAACAGGATATGGAGCTCCTCTCCATAAACAGAGCCCTAAGCTGGCTATCTAAAAACAAACTGGTGTTCATGTGCGAGCAGTATCTAACAATTAGTTTACCTTATTCTTTGAGGAGAGCCTATACAAGATTAAGATTCGAATTCTTGGAATCTTTGAATAAATTTGGCCGTTTTCAAAATCTACCTACCACGAGAGAACATATATCTACAGCGCACCCGCTATAGAAGATATTGCCCATATTTTATTTGATTGTGACTTATATACAGCCCTCAGACAGTCTTATTTATCAAAAATGATGGCCAAAATTGCCCCTTGGAATGTGAACTTTCAGTTCGCCTTTTTACTTCAAAGCTCAAACATGCAGGTTGTGCATGGTGTCGCCAATTTCATATGTAAGGCAGCCAGAGTAAGACCTTCCTATAGTGATCAAATTGGCATTTACTGTAGGGGCGACGCTGACTCTTGAATGATAACATTTTGTTTTGGCTACCCTAACTTTGAAAACTGTTCAGTCACAACTTGTATTTTTTGTATCTTTCTGGACTTACGTAGTTTTAATACTTGATATGGCCCGAACGGCTAAACAATAAAGTTGTTGTTGTTATTTAATTCTAGCCATACAATGATTTTATTGTCCTCAATATCAAGCATTGGAGAATAACAGTCTTGTAACACATTTTGGCCATGAGGTGGGGCTGCTAGCCAACTTTTGCATACATGCACCTTGCTGACAGACAGTTTCTGTGAGATATTGTAACAATGGCCAAGAGTTGATGTTTTGCGGATGGGTTAATAGTCACACTGCTATCAGGCAAAGAATCAGCTAAAACACACATTCATTGATGTAACTGAAAAACAATGAGTTTCTGTATTTTTTAAGAGATTCATTTCAAGGAAACCAGCAGGGGGGCTAACACCAGGGCAAGAATCAGCTAAAACACACATTCATTGATGAACCTGAAAAACAATGAGTTTCTGTATTTTTTAAGAGATTCATTTCAAGGAAACCAGCAGGGGCTAACACCAGGGCAAGAATCAGCTAAAACACACATTCATTGATGAAACTGAAAAACAATGAGTTTCTATATTTTATCTATAATTAAAGTCATGTAATTTCCACGTGTACCTCTGCAATATTTTTTCAAGATAGTCCCCTTTTTAATATGATCACAATAAAAACCAAAACAGATTATTTTGTATAACAGCCTTTTATTTAGGAAAAGAATTACATCATGGATAGCACAGTGGCAGGCAGGCCTGAACAGGATTGAAAAGGGGGCACCTGTGTTTAGTTTTTCTAAGCTTCTTGACAAAACTGACTACCATCGTATCATTGCCCAATGAATCGCCAGTGTACATTTTTAATATTTTTGGAAAAGAGAACCCTTTTGTTCTGTTCTGTAAAAAGAAGACACAGTGATAGCCGCAGGTGGCAGCTAAGGGATGCTGCAACTGACTCCTTTGGTATGTTATCTCATTGGTCTGCCTCATTAAAAAGTCATAGATGTCTTCAGGAAATAGCGGATTATTTGGGCCTGCTCCATATGAATCAAAAAACTCCGCGGGGCCATGTTCTGGTAGATAGATAGCCAGCCAGTGTTCGCCAGGCAGTGTGTGAGGATGGGTGTTGACCACGATCCCAGCTGGCCGCTTGGTAATAACCCCCCGGGGTAGCATATCACTGGGATAAACACCTGCAAAGTATTTGTTTTTATGTAATAAATTCAATATCTGGACTGTGTTCATCTTCACATGTAATCAAAGAGGACGTTTCTGCTGTGATTAATTTCAATCACGTTGTCAAATACCCCATATAAAATCATATTAATAGTGTTGGGAAGGGGTACAGCAAATCGGATCTCGGCTCTGAGGTTACCTGTTCTGATCAGAGAATAGTGATCAGAGCAGGCCTGATCAGGGGTGAGGTCAAAAACATACAGTGTGTACCCCTGCAAAAATTCGTGACGGTTAATAGCTATGTCCAAATCTTTCATGCTTCTCCCCGTGGCTTTGGCCAATTGCATGTATTCCCGCACACATAGGTTGTCTCGAAAATTAGGCTGTAGAGGCTTTGATGGGGTCTGAACTCCATCCACATACAACGCTACAAAATTGACGTTGTAGTGTTTAAAGTTGAAGGGGTTTCGTGTGTATTGACCGCTGAATGCCTCATTGTCAACAAAGCCTATGACCAGTTTCTTAGGCAGTTGCCCCAAAAAAAGATTTTCTTGGTTGCAGACAAGACTCCCAGCAGCTATGCTGAAAACTTTCATTCCAATCCGCTCAACAGGATACTTTGCATTAGAGGTAAGAAGCGCTTCACTGTGCCCTAGACGCACACCGGGGGATACTTTCACTCTTTTAACAAACAAAGCTGCATTTAAAATATGTACTGTATAATTTGCATTGTCATCTCCACTCATCAAACAGAATGCATCCTTGCTGCGTGTGAGTTTGATCTTCACATCTACACCATTCAGCAGCATTTTGTCCTGGAAAAATATATCGCTATGTAATGGGCCCATGAGATCCCAGGTCCGGCTACCCGCTGTCTGATGTGCTCTAGATTTAAAGCCCCAGTTTCCCTCACCAGCTGCTAGGCTTGTAGATTCCATCGTTTGATAGGCATCTTTATAAAAACCACCTGCTGCAAATTGTGTACTCAAGGCATCGGTGCTGTAGTTCAGAAGCAGTTCTAAAATGGCTCGGTAGGGATAACAGTTGTGACTCTGACTGATCAGCCTATCGCCGAGGGTAACATCCAGCTGGCTAAACAGCGAGGCAATGGGGTAATTGACCAACCCCGTTTTGGCGGCATCAGCCATGTTTGAACCATCTGCTTTTGTTATTTTGCAACACAGAAAAAGAAGCGAATGACTGAGGTCTAAATAAAATTCACTCGCCCCTGTTATATAAAATTCCACAGGTGCATTAGGGCTTAGGGCTGACAGAGGCGGGACTTCAACGTACATACTGCTTTCCACGCAGGTTTGTGTTGGTGATATTTGAAAAAGATCCAGCTCGGATTTGGTACATTCTTCAGAGGAGTTATGAATGAATGCCATTTTAAAATATGTCTCTTCCGCTGTGTTTTAGTATCTTTGTTTTGCGGCCTCCTCTCCTCTTCCTGACCTGAAGCTTCTGATTTTTTCTACCACGGATACCCCTTCTTTTTAGGGGCTGAGGTGCTCCAATATGTTGGTGAGATGCTTTTCGTTTAACTCCTCCCCTTCTTTTTAGGTACATGAGACCTGAACCTTCTTGGGTTCTCACCTTTTTCATAACATGACTCACTACGTCTCCAGCTATGTTGTGCATGGCTGTCTTAACATGAGGTTTAATAATCTGAAACCCCCTCCTCAAAAGAGGAACAGCCCTTCTGAAAAGTCCACGAAAAATGCCCCCCAGACCTGCTCCATACATGTTTACAGCTCCATGGAAACCAGGTAGACCACGGCCTGCCTGGGCTTTGTAGTAGGCCCTATAGGCATCTACATTTCCATAATCTTTAACGACAACCATTTTTGGTTCATGCAGCTCTCTTTTGCACGCTCTAAAAATAACCTCTTCTGGGTCGAACGTGTAACCGCACGACAACTTTCCCCCAGTTGAATGGCACGTGTTGGTTCTGGTCGGTCTTTATTTCAATGCTTATTGTGTTGATGTGGCTCTTGTTCATTAACATATAATGCGGCTTATCGTAAGTTATGGTGACACATTCATAAGTTTCTCCTCTGACGGGTATGCACCGTAACAGGGGTACAGAGCTGTCTCCTACAATTTGGTGCTCTATGATATCCGTATACAGGTACATTGCGCTCACCCCTCCGGTAATATCTGCAGCGTGGTCTATTTTATCGACAGGAACATCGGGTGGTAGGCCCAATAGGTGGGCTAACCCCCAGTGGCTGAGAATTTGTATGTGTTTTCCCCTATGAATCTAACTTTACCCTTTACAGGGTCGTAGACAAAACGTATTTTAGGCGGATCTATGGCTACTTTTATATTGTCATTCATTTCATCCAAAACAGATTGAATGCTCTTGTAATAACCGCTGTGTAGTAGAAAGCCCCATTTAGTTGCATCCTGATAAATGTAAAACATGGCATTTTCAGTCAGTGTGTACCAGCTGCGGGGGTACTGAATTTCAGCCAGACCAACTTCCCATGCACCGCTCAGATCTAAGGGTTGTGGTAGCAGTGTTGTAAAATTAGCATTTGTATTTTGAGGAAATATTTCCTTGCATGCATTGCTGGGGAGTGTGATGTAAAATCCGTTATCTCCCATTTCCAAATCTTCTATACAGGGTCACAAATTTCAGAGGCAGCCACCCAACTGTTGAACTTACTGGGCCAACCTTTCCATTTCACTAAGTGAAGTTTTCTTGAGCCACGGCCTTTTGTGGCCAATACCTTTTCAATTCTATACACCCGGTCTTCTCGGGGGTTCACTTTTTGTAGTTCTTCGGGATAGAATGTCCCCACAATAGCATCACCATGGTAATCTGTTAACAGGTATACGGGTCTCTTTGCTTTTTTGATAACCTGATCCACTATAAATATCTCTGTAGTGAAATTCTGTTCATAACCCTTATCGAACACCCCCTTTATTTTTGAAACCCTGACATGGTCTCCTTTTCTGAACAGCGGCCTCTCCTCTTTCGTTTTAGCAGAGGTCCCATAGATTGTTTTCCAGATGGCCAAAGAGTTGTGAGGGGTCACATCTACAGGCCTAGCCTTGATAGTTCTGTGCATGCTGTGATTATAGCTTCTTAGGAGCTGAGGTAATACATCCATATATTTGTACGTATTATTGGCTGTGAAATACCGCCACATTTTTGTTTTCAAAGTTCTGTTAAACCTTTCCACAACACCAGCCTTGACCTCATTATTGGTGACAAAGTGGTGTATCCCATGTTTCTTTAACAGCAGGCTTACAGGCTTATTTAGGAACTCTAACCCTCGATCTGTTTGAAGATTCTCGGGATGTCTATGGTTTTGTTTGAAAATGGCCGCTAAAGCTTTGGACACCTCCCGCCCGTCTTGTCTTTGAGAGCCACAGCCCAGGCATATTTAGATAAAATATCAATGCATGTTAATATGTACTTGTAGCCCCTGTTGTACTCTGAAAATTGCTGCATATCTACCAAATCCGCCTGCCATTGTGCATCGACTCCGGAGACAATAGTCTTGTTTCTTTTAAAATGTATTCGGGCGGGCTTATGGAGTGTATAGGCATCCTGATCAGAAAGCCATCGAGAAACATCCTTGACCCTTAATGATTTGATGCGCTTTTTTGCCTCACTAAATAGAGGGGTAACACCTCCAAAACTTCCTACAGAATCCGGTGTATAATATATATTTTTTAGAACATCCCCGTGGTCAGGCATCTTAGCAGCCCACAGACATATGGACACAGATTAAGGGGTTAAATAAACTTTATTCACAAGAGAATAAGGCTGGAGCATTTTAAGATTTCAAGGCTTTACCAGACTTATAATGTGTTTAATATTTGCAAATAATAGGACGGAAAAGGCTATTTTCTAATTTTAAACATAAAGACAGACATTATTGAATAAGCTGTTATATTCTCAGAGTATATGTTGAAACCGCTTGAAGCGCCAGAATTTTTTTTTTTTTCACATGCTATGACTTCTTGGCAGATTCTTTTTCTCCAGCAGAGTGTCCTGTTGAGAGAGCATTAAACAGCCTCTTAGTTTTAAATTTTGCAGCCCCCCCCACAACCCCGAACGAGAGTTATGAACAATTTAATGAAAAAACTCACCTCGGACGCTGAACCGCTCTCATAACCCTCATCTGCAGAAGTCCAAATATCCTCTTGTGGCTCCTCTAGAGGCCCAGGTTCGGAACCATCTGAGCATTCACTCCCCAATTTCTCTTTTGGTTTCTGCCATCCTGCTCTTACTCCATGAGGACAATCCCATGTTTCTTTAACAGCAGGCTTACAGGCTTATTTAGGAACTCTAACCCTCGATCTGTTTGAAGATTCTCGGGATGTCTATGGTTTTGTTTGAAAATGGCCGCTAAAGCTTTGGACACCTCCCGCCCCGTCTTGTCTTTGAGAGCCACAGCCCAGGCATATTTAGATAAAATATCAATGCATGTTAATATGTACTTGTAGCCCCTGTTGTACTCTGAAAATTGCTGCATATCTACCAAATCCGCCTGCCATTGTGCATCGACTCCGGAGACAATAGTCTTGTTTCTTTTAAAATGTATTCGGGCGGGCTTATGGAGTGTATAGGCATCCTGATCAGAAAGCCATCGAGAAACATCCTTGACCCTTAATGATTTGATGCGCTTTTTTGCCTCACTAAATAGAGGGGTAACACCTCCAAAACTTCCTACAGAATCCGGTGTATAATATATATTTTTTAGAACATCCCCGTGGTCAGGCATCTTAGCAGCCCACAGACATATGGACACAGATTAAGGGGTTAAATAAACTTTATTCACAAGAGAATAAGGCTGGAGCATTTTAAGATTTCAAGGCTTTACCAGACTTATAATGTGTTTAATATTTGCAAATAATAGGACGGAAAAGGCTATTTTCTAATTTTAAACATAAAGACAGACATTATTGAATAAGCTGTTATATTCTCAGAGTATATGTTGAAACCGCTTGAAGCGCCAGAATTTTTTTTTTTTTTCACATGCTATGACTTCTTGGCAGATTCTTTTTCTCCAGCAGAGTGTCCTGTTGAGAGAGCATTAAACAGCCTCTTAGTTTTAAATTTTGCAGCCCCCCCCACAACCCCGAACGAGAGTTATGAACAATTTAATGAAAAAACTCACCTCGGACGCTGAACCGCTCTCATAACCCTCATCTGCAGAAGTCCAAATATCCTCTTGTGGCTCCTCTAGAGGCCCAGGTTCGGAACCATCTGAGCATTCACTCCCCAATTTCTCTTTTGGTTTCTGCCATCCTGCTCTTACTCCATGAGGACAATCACACTCAAGATCGGACCAAAACAGGGTCTCCTCAGCGTGAAGGGCAGGCTTGGGCGGCTTTTTGGGCGCAGAGCTGGGCTTCCGCGATGGGGTGTTTAGGGGGCAGAGGGGCATGGAAAATCCCATAGGCCCGTGGTGCATGTGGGGGTGCAGACGCCTTTTCGGTTTCAACCGCTGCCTCTCTATCTTCGGGGTCCAGGATTTTGGCGGAGAGTCCGGGCTCTCGGGCTTCGGAGGGGAGTCCACGCTCTCTGCTTTCGGCGGTGAGTCCGGGGTGTCTTTCGGCAAGCTGGAGGAAAACCCGATCTTGCTTGAAGACGCCATCTTTCTCCACATAAACGGGACGGCGGGGACCATGGGCCAGTCGGTTTCAGGAACAGCGGAAAAGGCGGCGGCGGGCACCGCAGAACACTCCCCTCTTCTTATAAAGGCCTCTCAGGCATGCGCACACGCAGCAAGACAGGCCCAGGCAACACATAGCCAGCGGCAGCGCCCTAGGGGGAAGGCATGCCCGGGCATGCCTGAGGGGTGGGGTAGGGGGACCCCGTGACGTGTCGGGGGGAGGGGGCAAGGCTCCCCATCCGGGTCAGGCGGAAGAGGACGTCACTTCCAGGTCAAAGGGCCCAGGAAGGTTCCGGTTCCGGGTAAGGGGGCGGGGCGGAAGGTAGGGACTTCCGGTAAGGGGGTAGGACTTCCGGTAAGGGGCGGGACTTCCGGTAAGGGGGCGGGACTTCCGGTGTTTGATGGTTTTATTGCCCCTTTGACAGGAGCACCCCTTTCCCTACTACTCTTCCTTCTGTAAACCGCATCCCGTCCCTCTGCATGGCGTATCTGAAGCAGACAACCTGGGATTTTGGGCTCCCTAGTTCAGATTCCCCCTGTGGCATGATGTGTCCTGTCTTTCTTTACAATGGCATGTCTTTCTCCCTTGGAGGCACTCTGTTGGTCAAAAGTCAACCTAGTGGAGAGAGAAAGATGGAAGAGATTACAGTGTGTGAGTCAGTGCCAGCGTGTTAAAAGTGCTGAGGCCGAGTGAGTCCTTGCTCTAACAATGTATCCCCATCAAAATGTTTGCAGTGTTTATATAAACTAAGGGCGTTTATACACGACCCCTAAACTCCGGGGAAAATGGCTCCCAGCTCCGGAGCTTAAAAATGTTTACCCACCAGCTCTGGAGTTAACAGGAAATTAAGTGCGACCACGCCCACTTTAGCGCGTCCCAGCGCACCTTTCAAGTACCTGATGTCTGGAGGTGAAAATTCTTTGATGTGGTGTAACGATAGTGAGTGCGGGGCTCTCCTGGCTTCTGTTTGTTCTTTTTCTGCCCCCCGCCCCTTTAAGAGATCTGAATGCTGCCGGGAACAGAAGGTAAGCCGGCATTCTTTTCTTTCTTTTTTCCCCTCCCCTCAGGCAGCCAGCAACCAGGAAGTGTGGAGGGGGGTGGGGACAGAGGAAGAGCGACGAACTCCCAAGATCTCTGGTCCGAATTTAAGTGGCCAGCGGATCTTAGGGGTCCTGTAAAAAGGCCCTTGGTTGATTTGGCCACAGCCCACTAGACAAGGAAAGCGATTGGCTGGGAAATCTTCCCAGGAAACATTTTCCAGGAATTACAAAACCAGGTTGCTCCGCATTTAGACCTTCCAGCCTTGAAGGAAAGAGCTAGGAAAGGCTGGACAACCGGCAGTTTTTGCAGTTTTAAGACGCTCCAAGGAGGCTTTCCAGGGGGCGCTCTGTGCGCGCCCTCGAGGGCAACCTCGCGCGTAAAAACCCGCGCGTAAAAGTCGCTCGGCGCCTGCTGCCTCCTGCGGCCGCGCTCCCCCTCGGGCACCCGGACGGCGGGGGCGGGAGGTGTGCCGCCTCTCCTCCGCCCGCCTCCCTCCGCGCTCCAGCCGGAGAGCCAGCGGCGCCCAGCTGCCCCGGGAGGCGCGCTGCTGCTGCCGCTGCTGCTGGCGATGCTGGACGGGGCGGCCCTTGGCGGGGCGGCTGGAGCGCCGGCGGCGTCTCCGGGTCCGTCGCGGGGCTGCGAAGCGCTGGAGCGCCTTCGGGCGGAGTCGGGCGACAGCCCGGCCATCTCGGCCGTCATGTTCTCGGCCGGCCTGCTGGGCAACCTGACGGCGCTGGGACTCCTGGTGGTGGCGGCCCGGCGGCGGCGGAGGCGGCGGGGAGCCGGGCGCTGGGCGCCGCCGGGACCGTTCCATGTGCTGCTGCTGGCGCTGGTGCTGACCGACCTGTTGGGCACCTGCCTGCTCAGCCCGGTGGTGCTGGCGGCCTACGGGCGCGGGCGCACGCTGGTGGCGCTGGCCGAAGGCGGCCGCGTGTGCCTGGCCTTCGCCTTCGCCATGAGCTTCTTCGGCTTGACCACCGTGGGCTGCCTGGGCAGCATGGCGCTGGAGCGCAGCCTGGCCCTCGGCGCGCCCTACCTCTACGAGCGCCTCCTGCGCGGCCGGCGCGCCGCCGCCTTCCTGGGGGCCGCCCTGGCCGCCCTCTACGCCCTGGCCGCCGCCTTCTGCGCCCTGCCGCTCCTCGGCTTCGGCCGCTACGTCCAGTACTGCCCGGGCACCTGGTGCTTCATTCAGATGCGCCTCCCGGCCGGCCGGGACGAGGCGGACGCGCCGTCGGGGACGCTCGCCTTCTCGCTCCTCTACGCTTCGCTCCTGCTGCTCCTCATCCTGGCCGTCCTGCTGGGCAACCTCAGCGTCATCGTCAACCTGGTCCGCATGCACCGGCGAGGCAAAGCCACCCGACGGTTGGCCGCCTGCCCGGCCCCGTCGTCGCCCCCGCTGGGTCCGCCGCCGGAGGTGTCCCCCGACGGCCCGCCGCCGAGCGCCCGCCGGAGGCCCCTCTCCGTATCCGAGGAGCTGGACCACCTCATCCTGCTCTCCATCATGACCCTCACCTTCGCCGTCTGTTCCCTGCCTTTCACGGTGAGTGGGGGGCTCCCGGAGGCCTGGATTGGGGTACCCCAGAGGGACCCAGAGGTTGGAAAGTGGGCGGGGAGGAGAAGGAGGCTTATGCTGAATACATGTCTGCGGTATCGGTAGAAAGAACACTCTGGACATGCTCAGAAGCAGGGGGGGGTGTTAGTCATTGTAAGTCTTGTAAAGCTGCCAGTGTGCCAAGAGCAACAGGCAGGGAGGGGTGGAGAAGGGTGGATGTGTGGGGCTGAATCAACAAGTGCTCTAGAGGCAAAGCTCCCTTGTGAGACTACAACTCCCAAAATTCGCTGGGTGGAGTGGCCGGGAGAGCCCTAGACCTAAACGCCGTTGAGTTGCGCTGGAGAATCCATTTCTAGCTTTGTCACACAGATTTAGGACTAGGTGGACCAAAGGCAAAATAAAAATAGAAAGACGTTATAGTTAGCCCGTAATTAGAGCTGGCAGCACCTGAATGTGTCAGGAAGGTAAGTGTGCTTTCTGTGGAATCAGATCCGAAGGAAGCCCCACCAGCAAACAAAGCAAGGAGGGTAGGTGGCCCAGTAACGGAGGTGAGGAGAGCTCCCACGGTGGCACTTGGGACCCTCCCATGGCTTGAGAATGCCCCTTGTCCACTCAACGGCTACTACCTCTGAGATCTGGTCTAGCCAAAGAATTTCTCTTTTATTAAAGAGGATCAACTGCTATTTCAAAGCCCTGGATGCACAGATGCTTAACCTGGAAGAGTCCTGTTACCGAGGGGGTAAACCTAAGGGCATTACACTCTATGCAAGGCAGATCCCTTGGGTGGGGTGCCATTTTCAAATACCTGCTGTGATGGTTCATGGAAGGAAGAGGCAGCAGCAAGAAGAGCCTTCGGCGTACAGATGCCAGCTGGCTGAGTTGGCATTCTTGTTTTTTACAAGTGTTCCCACCACAGACCTTGTAACAGGCAAGCACCTTTTGGGTTTAACAACAACAACAAGAGTTGTGAGTTTTTTTCCGGGCTGTTTGGCCGTGTTCTGGAAGTTTTTCTTCCTGACGTTTCGCCAGACTCTGAAGCCGGCATCTTCAGAGGGCAAGGGGCTCAGGGAACTAGGAGTTCTCTCTGCTCTCTGGGGTATAGAGTGAGTAAGACTGTGGGGTTTTTAAAGTTGTGGGAAAGAGGAAACTTGTCCTATGTAGGAGAATAGCTGTTAGACATTGTATTGTGCTGGAGGGACCCCACAGTCTCACTCACCCTATATATACCCCAGAGCACAGAGAGAGAACTCCTAGTTCCCTGAGCTCCTTGCCCTCTGAAGATGCCGGCCACAGAGTCTGGCGAAACATCAGGAAGAAAAACTTCCAGAACACGATCAAACAGCCCGGAAAAACTCATAACAACGATCAGATCCCGGCTGTGAAAGCCATCGAGAATAAACAATACTGCCAACTCCATTCAGAATTCTGCTGACCGTCTCCAGCGTGGTGCAGTGGACACAGTGGCAGACTAGGAGTTCTGGGTTCGAATTCTGGTTCAGATGCAGAAGCTCACTGGGAGTGCAGAACTGGTAAACCCTTAGCTAAAATATCCCACTAACCTTGAAAGCCCTGTTAAGGTGGCTGTAAGTTAGTCCTGACTTAGCCACAATTGCACATAATGCATGCTGTCCAGTCAGTGCTGAATTACGGGCAGCCCTGGTTGAAGTGTCTTAGGCGTTGCGTACTCCACAGTGGTTTACTGTTTCCTTCTTCTGGGGAATCGCTGTGCCACTTGCCCAGGTCTTGGGAAGCGCAGTGGGGAATCGAACTCCTGATCTGGAGAGTTCTTCGCATGGAGTTATGCTCCGCAAACAGGGATGCGAGCAAGGCGATTCTGGGAGCTCTAGTTTGGGAAGAAAGTCACGTTTTTCTCGAGACAAAAACCCATCATAAGACTGGGGGGGCAGAATGCTTGTGAGAGACCTCAGCCACTCTGCTCCCATAGAGAAACAGTGGCTCTCCAGCGTGAACTGGTCAAGAAATCCACTCTAGGGATGGGCACGAAACAGAAAAAATGTGTTTTGTCTCGTTTCGTCCCCCCCGTGATTTGTTTCATTTCATTAGAAACAATTTTTTTAAAAATATTTCGTATGAAACGAAACAGTAACGAACCAGTTTGTTACTCTATAACAGTGGTTCTCAACCTGTGGGTCCCCAGATGTTCCTAAACTGCAACTCCTGAAGTCTTCATTACTAGCTGAGTTGGCCAGGATTTCTGGGAGTTGCAGTCCAGGAACATCTGGGGACCCACAGGTAGAGAACCACTGCTCTATAAAATGGGTCCCCTGGGTCCTAGAGGCACCAAACTTGATGCCTCTAGGACCCAGGGGAGCCGTTTGACAGCAAAATGAATTGGCTTGTTTTAAATGAAAAACTGCCCTTTCGTTTTGTTACTAACAGAATTTGTTTCGTTTCGTTAACAAAATGACAAAACCAGCATTTCATTTTTCGTTTAGTGCCCATCCCTAATCTGCTCCTTTGGACCAACAGTCGGGAATGCTGGTTGGGATGAAATAAACAGAGCCCAAACCAGATGCTTTGGCTGGGGCACACAGTTTGAAATCCAACGGTGCCGGTGTTAATGCTGATGTGGGGAGCATTTGTTACTCAGTGAGTAAGAAGCACATAGATGGTTTCATTCCTGGTAGCTTGCTCAGCTAGGAAGAACCTTTGACCGTCAAGGCTTTTCATTCTCTAGCAGGACTCCGGAGAAACGGCTGCCAGCCAGAGCAGGCAACACTGGGGTAGATGCCCTGCTGGGCTGACTTAAGTTGTGGGTTGGAACAGGGGGCAGAGAAAGGGGTAGAACCATAGACTCGTGGAGTTGGAAGGGGCCTAAGACGCCATTGAGTCCAACCTCTGGCTCAAGGCGCTAGAATCCAAATCAAAGCAGTCCTAATGGATTTTTCCCTTGAATGCCTCCAGCGTCAGAGCCTTCCCCACCTCCTGAGATCATTGCAACCTCTGTCGTACTGCTCTAACAGTTAAGAACTTTTTTGTTCTGATATTCGGCTGAATTCTAGCTTCCTGCAGCTTGAGACTGGGTATGCCTTTCTTGCATCTTTGTATCTCATCCCCTGCTCCCTCCCTGCAGATTTCTCACCTTTTGAGGGACCTTACACAGAATTCCCAAGGCAGCTATATGTTTAAATATTTCAAAGGATGTCACATTGAAGAGGGAATTGTTTTGTTTTCCAAGGCTTCAGGGAGTAGGGTGCCGGGCAGTGGTCTCAAATGAAAGGAAAAGAGATTCCATTTGAACATTAGGAAGAACTTCATGACGGCTAGAGCTGTTCGGCAGTGGAAGATGCTGCCACCAAGGAGGGTGGTGGAGTCTCCTTCTTTGGAGGTTTCTAAGCAGAGGCTGGATGGCCATCTGTCGGGAGTCCTGTGATGGGGGTTCCTGCATGGCAGGGGGTTGGACTGGATGGCCCTTGAGGGCTCTTCCAACTCTAGGATTCTATGAGCAGTTCGAACAAAATGCAGTCCAAGGAAAAAAATTGCTTAAATCAGAGGTAACAGGGACCCGACATGTGTTTGCAAAGAAACAGTGAGTTCATGGGGACTTAAAGCTGAGATGTTTGTGGGGAGGATTGAGTTCCAGCTGTCCACACGTGCTGCTTTTTATTGCACAATACAATCAAGCTGATGACATGGTTAAGCCACAGTTATATAAACAAAATTAAAAGGAAGCCCTGCAGGCAGTATGCTCAAAGGAACTAGAAGCTCTGTGTGTGTGTGTGTTTGTGTGATTAAAATACCAGGCATCCAATAACCCAGCTGGTAAGGTTGAGTCAATAGATGTGACTAACAGACTTCCTTTTCTGCTGTTACATTATTTATCCTTATTTTCACTGACGGTTACGTCACAGGGCCACTCTTGTGAGAAATCTACTCAATAAACTTCATAAACTATTCGCGTCGGACAATTGCTTGGAAACTTGACTCTTTTTGGATTGCAACCATATTGCCAGGATGGATTCTACACGTTCTAGTGCAAAAAAGGATCATTCACAGAGTTGTAATTTTAAAAAATAACTTTTTTTTTGTCTGCTGACTGTGCTGCTGGTGGTTGGCGGGCAGGTTCAAGGAGTTTGCCAACAGACATTTCTGTGCCTAGTAGCCTGATGAGTACTTGTAGACGAAAAAATAACTTTTCTGTGGGTGGTTGGCACACTGCTTAGGAGATCCTGGACCCTGTCCCTTTGCAGTTGAAAGCAAATCAAAGTGTTCTGCTTATATACCGCCCCATACCACTTCAAGTAGTCTCTGGGCGGTTTACAGTTTTAATTATAGCACGCAGGCTACACATTGCTGCCGCCGCCCCCCCCAGCAGGTCAGGTACTCATTTCACCAACCTCGGAAGGATGGAAGGCTGAGTTGAACCTTGAGCCGGCTACCTGGGATTGAACCCCAGGTCGTGAGCACAGTTTTACCTGAAGGACAGGCATTTAACCACTGCACCACGAAGCCCAAAAGAGTAGCATTTCCAGACCCCATTGCGAGTAATGAGTTTATGAGCCTGAAATCCTGTTGCTGTTGTAATTCAGGCAGCAAAATCTGGATATGAGTTACTGCAAGTTACAAACCCAGGGTGGGCATTTTACTTACTTACTTACTTCAATAGTCTCTGCGGTTTACAGTTCTTACTTATAGTACCATGGTTTACACTTGCCGCCGCCCCCTCCCCGCAGCCAAGCTCGGGAACTCAATTTCACCCAACCTCGGAAACGATAATTAGTTGCACCTTGACCGGCCACCAGCGATTTAGTACCCCCGGACGTGAGAATTTCCTGAGGACAGGCATTTAACCACTAGCTCCCTAAGCTCTGATTAGCATTTTTGCCAGACCCCATTTAAGAGTTAATGAGTTTATGAGCTCTGAATTTCCTTTTCTTTTGTATTTCCCCAAGGCAGCAAGATGCGGAATGGGTTACGGGCAACGTACAAACCCCAAGGATTGGGCATTTTATCTTTACTTAACCTTACTTACTTATTTATTTACTTGCTTACTTGCTTACTTGCTTGCTTGCTTGCTTACTTATACAATTTATATGCTGCCCACTACCCAAAGGTCTCTGGGCAGCTTACAATTAAAATGAACAGTTAAAACATTAAAATGGCAACAGACAATTAAAAACAATAAAAAACATTTAAACACAGAACACAAAAACTGCCATCAGAACCCACAATCTGTTATGTCAGTTAAAAAAAAACCTTCAGAAACAGGAAAGTTTTTACCTGATACCGACATGCCATCAGCGTTGGTGCCAGGCGGATCTCACTTGGGAGGGCATTCCATAGCCTGGATCCATGTTTTTGATACACGTTGGACGGGGTAACTTGGTGCACCATAGGTGATGTCTCCGCTGAGGCTGCATTTGACAAGAAAAGTTATACTGTGTATTTTATGCTGGCAATAGGGTTTTTGCCTGTGGGTTAAGGATGTATTAGACCAGAAGGGGACAAACTTAAGGTTTGTTGTCGCTCCCTTAGTTTTCCTTCTTAGTAGGTGGCATGTTTTTGAAATTTGGGGGCAGGGGTGTTGAGATAACCCTGCTCAGACGGTTTTATTTAGAACCCTTTGATTAGTTAACTTTTTGTTGTTAGCTGCCACCAAGGAATCTCCAACCCATGGATGGGCAGCCTCCAAAATTTCCTGCCCTTAGCAACCTAGGTCTGCTGTTGTAAACAGCAAAGTCGTGGATTCCTGTAGTAAGTCAGTACCTCTCACTCTTGGTCTCCCTCTTTTCCTGCTGGCTTCAGCTTTTTCCAGCATCCCTGTCTGCTCCAGGCTGTCTTGTCTCTTCATGATGTCCCCAAATCAGGCCAGCCTTAGTTTTGTCATTTATGCTTCTAGATTTGATCTACGCTGGATTTGACCTAAGGCGTCCACTTATTTGTCTTTATGGTGGTCCAGAGTGTCTGCGAATCGAGGCTGTAATTATATGACTGCCGTATTTACAGCTCCACCTGGTCATGGGACCATGTGCCATATATATGAACATAAGAACATAAGAAGAGTCGTGTTGGATCAGGCCAAAGGCCCATCTAGTCCAGCTTACTGTATCTCACAGTGGCCCCACCAGATGCGTCTGGGAGCACATGAGACTAGATATCTGTCTCCTGATCCCATTCCCCCCTGCATCTGGCCCTTAAAGTACCCTGGTTTTAAGCCTGGAGAGAACACATCCACCAACACACCAAGATCTCTTTCCTGCTCTGTCACGGATAGCTGAGAACCCATGAGTTGATAAAGTTTTGATTCTCCCTCCCATATGCATTACTTTACATTTTCTTACATTGAAATGCCTTTGCCATTTTGCAGCCCATTCTCCCAGTTTGGAGACTATCTGACAGTCATATAGTATAATTCTTAGGTCTGAGAAAGTCGACTTGATCCATGAAAGCTCACAGTATGAGATATCTGTCTTTAGTATGCTTCTTGGGTTTTTTTTAATTAATATTATTTTTGCTTTGGGCGTTTATACACGACCCCTAAGCTCTGCTGCAAATGGCTCCCAGCTCCAGAGCTTAAAAATGTTTCCCCACCAGCTCCGGAGCTAACAGAAAATTAAGTGCGACCACGCCCACCTAAGCGCGTCCCAGCGCACTTTTCTTGTACCTGCTCTGGGACAGTGAAAAATTTTGATGCGGAGAGTGCCGGCTCTCCTCGCTTCTTTTTGTTGGTTTTTTTTTTTGCCTCCCGCCCCTTTAAGAGGAACCAGGAAGTAACCGGCGCTCGGAGCAACTTCCACCAGCACCGGAGGTAAAGCTTTATTCTTTTGTCCCTTTTTAAGGCTTTTTTTTCTCTCTCCCCCCACGCAGACAGGATCAAGGAAGTGCGGAGTGGTGGGGAGGAAGGAAGAGCGACAAACCCTCAAGATCTCTGGTCCGAATTTAAGGGACCAGCGGATCTTAGGGGTCGTGTAAAAAGGCCCCTAGTCTTCTGTCTAATATGTTATATCTGGAAGTAAGCATAAAAGCCCCAGAATGAAGTACAACAGATACTTTGAGGTGCCACATTGTTTGTTTGCTTTTTATTTTTTTATTTTAATTTTGATCTGGAGAAGCTCACATAACTATATGGGGGGCAAACAGGAAGTGAATGAAGAAACTGAAATTGTTAAAGTTTATTGTGTACCTCCGTTCAAGCATCACTCCTTGCTGTATTGTCAGTATTTTGGCCAGTCTGCAGGCCACCTGCCCAGTTGAGACTCTCTTTCAACAGAAGAAGAAGAAGAAGAAGAAGAAGAAGAAGAAGAAGAAGAAGAAGAAGAAGAAGAAGAAGAAGAAGAACTACTACTACTACTACTACTACTACTACTACTACTACTACTACTAAAGTATTTTTCGAGGTCCAATCCCGTTGAAAAAGAGAAACAGCGAGTCCCAGAAATGCCATCATTCCTGGCGATTCTTCCCACGTCCCATGGGTTGGTGAGGTCCATGCCATCGGTTGGGTCATAGCCCCATTTAAACATTTCCAATCCTGTACCTTATTTACTCCTTCCCCTTGGACTTAGTCAGTGGCTGAGGAGGAACAGCTGTTGTTTTATTTATTTTTAAAGAAACAGGAAAAGATGGCCGTGTGCGAGATCCCTCCCGGCTTCGGTATGTGTGCAGCCATTTCATCACATCACCTCACAATTTTGTGGGCATGTCTAAGGCCCTTTGTACATGACCCCTAAACTCCGCCGCAAATGGCTCCCAGCTCCGGAGCTTAAAATAGTTTCCCCACCAGCTCCGGAGTTTACAGATAATTAAGTGCGACCACGCCCACCTAAGTGCGTCCCAGCGCACTTTTCAGGTACCTTCTCTCTGGAGGTGAAAATTCCTGGTGCGGATATAACAGTAGTGACTGCCCAGCTCTCCTTGCTTCTGTTTGTTCTTTTTTTGCCCCCCGCCCCTTTAAGAGATCTGAATGCAGTGCCGGAAGCAAAGAGAGATGGCAGAATGGAGGTGAGCGGCATTCTTTTCTTCCTTTTTTTCTCCCTCCCCTCACGCAGCCAGCAGCCAGGAGTGCGGAGGGGGTGGGAACGCAGGAACAGCGACAAACCCCTAAGATCTCTGGTCCGAATTTAAGTGGCCAGTGGATATTAGGGGTCGTGTGAAAAGGCCCTAAGAGAAACAAGGACGCTTTACACGGCTTGCTGAGGTGTGTCTCACGACAGCTCCCTTCATTCCCAGTGGCCATGCTAGCCGAGGGAGATGAGTGTTGTAATTCTCTGCACTGGGAGTGTCCCCAGTTTGAGAAGGCTGGTTTATAGTGGAGAAATGAGTCTGGGACCTGTGAGAGGTTGGTAGGACCTCTCTTTTTTTGGGGGGGGGGGTTGTAACATTTCTTGCATGCACTTTAAATGCAGATCTTAGAGAAATTCTTTTTTCCTGATACCCACACATAAAGCTGCACTGGGGAACGTGTCGCTGGGTTCAGTGTTTCTTGGAGCAAAATTTGGAGTGTTGGAGCCTCTCCCCGAAAAAAGGAACTTTTCCAGTCTCTGTTAACATGCCTGTTGTCCTTCTGGGATGGAACATATAATAACACTAGTGGTGGTAGACGCAGTTCCTTGCCTTCAACATGGCAGCGTTCCCTGACCTGGTTGTGAGAATTTGGACTCCAATTCCAATAATTCTCTGCTGCCACAGCTTGGCTTGGTGGGAAGGACAGAACACATCTGGAGGGTGGAAAAAGGCTGTCTTTATGCCAAATTCCCAGATATTAAACATGCGCTGAAATCCTGTCACTTAGCCCACTGTTGAATCAGTGAGGCCTTTGTTGAGTCAACTTCCACTGATTTGAAATTCTACTGATTACTTCACACAAGGGTCGTTACTTCACGTCCCGTTTGTCCCTCCTTGCTGTCCCGTTTGGGACCGGTACAAAAAAGTCTTACCTCACATCCATAGCGTGACTGCAAACTCTTGTCTCGACCACACCCCCTGAACTGGGAACAGAGCGTGACAAACCATACCTGCCCCTGGGCTGGGGAATTCTCTTGTCACGGTTGGTTCCCGGTTCCTGTTCCGAGACAAGGGACCGAGTGGTAACAACTGTCACACAACAACCAGTGTCCACCTAGTGGTCAGCAGCTGAAGCGGCATTCAACATTAGTTTCCCTATGGGAAACACCATGCAGTGCAAATGTTTATTAAAGAAAGTACTGAAAATTCTGTAGCATTGACGTGTAAATCCCGGAAGACCAGTAAATCAAAATATCGAAAAAGTTTTATTTATAATATTAAAAAGGGGTTAAGAAAGCAAGACAAATTCAGAATTTGTCACAGAACAAGGACGTGAGGTAACAGTTGTTCCCTGTGAGGAAACGGAAACAGGGACTGAACAGGGACAAAACCATGTGACCGCAAACAATGCTGTCACGGTACAAACGTAACCGCGGAACAAGGTAGGACGTGAAGTAACGTCCTATGTAAGTCTCACAACTAAAGGAGTCCCATCCAAATTCAAGGGACTTGAGGAGTTGACTCATCAAAGGTCAATTTATTAAACAGCCTACTCTAGAGTGATCTGTGTTATGCAATGTGATTTGGGCTAGTGTGTTGTGTAGGCCTTTTTGTCAAACTGAGACTCTCAACAGGATGTTTTGATTAGAAATTTCCAACCTCTGTGTGAGTCAGGTTGTGTGAAACCTAGTCTTTTTTTAAAACAAATCTTTCCCACAATATCCCCCCCCCCCAAAAAAAAAATCTTTAAATAAAGCTAACATCAGTTCTGGAGGTGAAGCTAAATACCCAGCAGACATAAAACCAGATGATTAATTCCAAAGATGCAAACAAACCATTCTGTCCTACCTCTTTTACAAGTCCAAGGCAAGAATCAACAAAACCTGGCTTCCAGTACTGAAAACTACAGCTTGCAAAAGATCAACGTTCAATGATTCCCACCCAGCCACAAGCACCAGTGATCAGTTCACACAATAGAACAGCGAACGACACCCATCAACCACAGAGAAGGATCACTGCCACCCCTGATTGCAGTGAAACTTCTTAATCCCTCTATGTCACAATACAATGACTAACACTTATTCTCTTGAATAGGACAAGTTTCCCCTTTCCCACAACTTTAAAACCACACAGTCTCACTCACTCTATACCCCAGAGCTCAGGGAGAACTCCTAGCTCCCTGAGCTCCTTGCCCTCTGAAGATGCCAGCCACAGAGTCTGGTGAAACGTCAGGAAGAAAAACTTCCAGAACATGGCCAAACAGCCCGATAAACCCACAACAGGTACCAAGGCAAGAATGGTTGCAAATGTAGAATTGCACCAATGTTCAAATTTTGTCAATTACTTACAAAATTTGCCCTTGGACATATGCAAAATCTCTGGGACAAACCTCTCTGTAATTCTGTTCTCAGTGGAGAGTTCCTGAAACTTCTCTCCACAGTAAGGAGTAGCCAAAAACACCTACTCTAGAGTAGCAAGGGGGGAATAGGGCTCTTACTTCTTACAGAAGAGGGGGTGGATTTATTTATTAATTAAATTTATATACCACTCCATCTAGCTGCACGGCTACTCTGGGCAGTTTAAAAAGTTGCACAAATATCAAGACACACAATAAATAAACCATCCAATAATAAAAACATAAGAAATAAAACAATATCTGTCTGAGCATCAAACAGGAGCAAGATGGCCTAAAAAACAAACAAACAAACAGAAAATAAAGTGCATAAACAGCAAATTCTTCATTGCATATATTAATACCCAGGGAAAGCCGTTTTTAAATAGCCACGTCTTTAGATGTTGCTTAAAGACCCGGAGGGAAGATGCCAGACAGATCTCAGGGGAAGTTGATTCCAGAGGCAAGGCGCTACCACTGAGAATGCCCGATTTCTTGTCAGAGATTTACCAGCCTCCTTCAGCGATGGCACTCTCAGATGGCCTTATATGTGTGTAAAAAAAAGGTAAAGGTTCCCCCCGCACATGCGTGCTAGTCGTGTCCGACTCTAGGGGCGGTGCTCATCTCCGTATTCAAGCCGGAAGAGCCAGTGTTGTGCAAGTCCATGGCCATGTGGCCGGCATGGCTGCAAGGAAACACTGTTTTACCTTCCTGCCTTTTTCGGCGGTACCTATTTATCTACTTGCATTTACATGCTTTCGAAGTGCTAGGTTGGCAGAAGCGTGGGTGAACAGCAGGAGCTTGCTCCACTGCGTGGTACCCGGGATTCGAACCGCCGAGCTGCTGACTTTGAAGTCAACAGTTTTGGGAGCCTTAGTCCACTGAGCCACCACGTCCCTCTTACATGTGTGTAGTCTGCATAATTAAATTGTAAAATGCCCAGAGAGTGCTGGAAGCGCCCCCATCAACCAAAATGTCCAAAGCAGAACACTTTGCTTTCCTTTGCTTTATAGGCCCCTTCTGACTTCACTAGTGCATGTCTGTGAATACTCTCACTCGTCCAGGTGAGTTTATCCGGAAGTTGGGTCATGGCCAACTGGACTTCTTTTCTTGAGAGATCGAAACGTTTCGCTGCTCATCCCAGCAGCTTTGTCACTCTGAGGAAAGTTGGCGGCTTGTCCTCCATTAAATTATAGTTCACCTTCATTTCACATCACCCTGGTCTGAATAGGCTCTGAGTTGGACAATGGCCTGAATAGGCTCCTTAGATGGAAGAGACTCGTTAGGTGGACAATGGGTTAAGGTGTGTGAAAAGCCCAACCTGTGCAACCTTTCCCAGCACCCATTAAGTATGGGTCGTTAGCTATGGCCTTGCTGGTGGAGGTGTGAAGTGCTTCTGATTTGTCTGGGGATAGATGAAAGGGCCGCTTGATAAGTAGCAGATAGAGTGTGCCTGAGGCCCCCACCTCTGTTGAGAGAGGGCTTTTCAATACACACATGAATGGCATCCCTGACTCCTCTCTCAAACCACCTCTGTTCTTTGTCTAATATGTGTACATCTTCATCTTTGAATGAGTGCCCTTTGTCCTTCAAGTGGAGGCGTACTGCTGATTCTGGTCCTGAGCTGTTGCCCCTCCTGTGTTGGGCCATCCTTCTGTTTAATGGCTGTTTGGTTTCTCCAATGTAGAGGTCTGAACACTCCTCACTGCACTGGACCACATATACTATATGGCTCCTTTTTTTTTTGTCTCTAGTCCATGATTTTATCATCAGTAGGAACTGGTTTCGCTGGGTTTCTCAGCTCTTGAGATGACGCTCAGGAGCCTTGGCAAAAGTCAGAGTGCTTTTGCCAAGGTATCCAAAAGGATTTTGTACCCAAGGGGTGTTTTTCCTCCTTCTGCTACAACTACTACGGGATGGGCTGTGGCGAGAGGGTGGCTATTCTTTGCCAGCGAGAGATGGCAGCCCTAGCAGGAATGGCTGCCGTTTGAGGTGTACGAGTTGCCCATAAATATCCTTTAAGCTGCATCGCCTCCGGTCTCCCAAGCGGCTCCTTTTTAGATGGACTAATTGCTGTCTGGAGAAGAAATTTACTGGAGGAGAAATGAACGTGTGGGCAGGAAGGCAATTTATGTGTGCGAAGCTGAAGTCGGAAATTAATTTGGAGGGATCTGCATACAAAACAGATCTCTCAAGACAATGGCCTGATAGAAACAGACGTCTGCCTGGGTTCAGGCTTGGGTTGTGTTTGATTCTCTTAATGCAAAACACAGAGCCTGGAAAAATCGCTCTCTTCTTTTTGTATTACAACTTCCAGAATCCCCCAGCCAGCTGCCTGGTCCAAAAATGAATGCCTCCAAATTCAGAGAAAACTGTTCAGTTTGGTCAGGCCAAAGAGCCATCAAATCATAAGCAGAGTTATCCCAGGAACATTTAATCTGGAAGTTGAGTCATGGCAACTGTACTTCTTTTTCTTGAGAGAGAGGAACATTTCGCTGTTCATCCAAACAGTCTGAATAAAGTCATCACCTGGATGACTGAGAATCTTCACAGAAAGCATATCTAATATTTTGAGAACCCACCGTTAATTGCACCCAGTTTGACTTCTAATACAAACATGCTATTACGGTGTTTCTTTCATTCATTCATTCATCTATCTTTATCTGCCTGCCTGCCTGCCTGCCTGCCTACCTGCCTGTCTATCTATCTATCTATCTATCTATCTATCTATCTATCTATCTATCTATCTATCTATCTATCTATCAACCATCTAACCAGAAACTACCCTGACTTGTCCACAGCAGGAAACAGTAAGGAAAACTTTTTACCCTACAATAAACCAAAAACATTACCATTAATATAAAGGCGCGTACTGTAGAACATAATGAAACATGATATGCATACCGCATTTAAAAATTTAAGATGGCAGTTTTATGATCTCAGTGGCTAATAATTTGACTGGGTTCTGTTGAAGAATCGAAGGAGAAGATCTGCCAGAACAAGAAGGGTTTTAAAAGCTTCTTGAAGGTCACTGGCGAAGGGGCAGACAGGAGGGAACTGGTTCCAGAGTCAAGTGGCTCAATACACACAACCAGCTGCTTATCCCCAGTGTGAGAAACATCTGGATGCAGAAGATTTATTGAGCTGTTGGGGCTCATAAGGCATAAGATAGGGTAGCAATTTTCAAAGATTTGAAATGCTACCATCCAGAGGAGGGGCAGGATCTGTTTTCGATCATCCCAGAGTATATAGAATCATAAAATCCTAGAGTTGGAAGAGATCTCAAGGGCCACCCAGTCCAACTCCCTGCCAGGCAGGAACCCCCATCACAGGATGCCCGACAGATGGCCATCCAGCCTCTGCTTAAAAACCTCCAAAGAAGGAGACTCCATCACCCTCCTTTGTGGCAGCATATTATTCCACTGCCGAACAGCTCTAACCGTCAGGAAGTTCTTTCGAATGTTCAAATGGAATCTCTTTTCCTGTAGTTTGAAACCATTGCCCCGAGTCCCAGTCTCAGAAACCATGGAAAACAAACCAGTCCCTTCTTCAATGTGACATCCTTTCACATATTTAAACATGCCTATCATATTCCTTCTCAACCTTCTTCTTGTAAGGCTAAACATTCTCAGCTCCCTAAGGTGTTTCTCATAAGACATTTCTTCCTTTAACCATCCTGGTTGCCCTCCTCTGGACCCAGTCGAGGTTGTCAACAACCTTACAGGACATGCAACAAGGGCTCAAGTCAAAAGAAACCAGACTTCAGTTGAATGTCAGAAAAAAAACTTTCTAACTGTTAGAGCAGTATGATAATGGAACCATTTACCTCGGTGTGTGTGTGGGGGGGGGGTGAGCGCTCCCACACCAGACAAGACAATAATAAGCAAAAGAACAGTGGACAGCTGCCTGAGGGATCTGCTTTGATTTGGTTTCCTCTACTGCTTCCCATCCCCACAGCCTGGAAAAACAGAATTATGTCCAAAGATGATTGCATGCCAGCGAAAGTGACGGCCAGTTTTTGCACATGCACCCATGTGTGCCCACAGAGTACAGATTTATTTATGAATGTCCGGATTCTTATTTATTTATTGGATTTTTATACCGCCCATCTGGCAGCGCGGTCAGTCAGGGCAGTTAACAATTGATGAATACAATACAGTGCCAGTAAACTCAAACAATTCATACAATAAACATAAAATACAGTAATATAATAAAAATAAAATTGACATTAAAGTGACATAAAATAGTGTATATGTATTGCTATTGGCAGGCAAATCAGTAAAAATCATGTTTTAATGGGTGAATACTAACATTACATTATATTTGAGGGAGTGCCTGGTTAAATAGCAAAGTTTTTAATAGTTTTTTAAGGGCAGCCAAAGAGGGGGCCGGGCAGATATCTGGTGGAAGGTTATTCCACAGGTGAGGAGCAGTGGTGGAAAAGCCCCTATTTCTCATCCTTTATGCGAACACTCCCTGGATGTGTGTGTGTGTGCGTTTGTGTGTGTGTGTGTGTGTGTGCGTGTGAATACCCACAGGCCTTCTGCCATACATGCTTACTTACTGGATTTGTTTATTTATTACTATACTGCCCCATGCATCATCGGGAGAGACTCCATCTTCCATATTGCTATGGTCCCGCTTGAATCAGAGGCCTTAACTGTGACTGAACCTCGGCGTTTGTCCGTGCTTCTTTGATGTTTGTGATCTTGGTGTGTGTCCAGTGGGGGGGGGCACCTGGGAGCTAGATATATCACAGCAAAATATAATATGACATTAGGAAAACCCTTTGCCAGCATTCGTGTGTGTTTCAGCTGCATCCCTGAAACCGGGAATATGACTGGGGTGGAGGATCAGCGCCGTAGGATTTTACAAGCTCTCGCCAACACCAGAAGGCTCCAGGGGCAGGAAGCAAAATTTTATTTTTTTAATTTGTTTGTTTCATTTTTATACCGCCCATCTTCCAAACTGGAACTCTGGGCGGTTTACAGGTTAAAAATATCGATATACAGATAGAAAGAAGAGGGAAAGCCCTAGACAAGATACATCAGGGAGGCGGGAGAGGATGGAAAAAAAATAACTAAACTAAATTAAGTTAAATTAAATTAAATTAAAACATAAGCGCCATTCATTAGATCCCATTACAATGTGGTTGTCATGGTTCTCATTGTTTATGCGGTCCTGTCTGACTTGCAGCCCTCCTCTGAACGAGCGGCTTCCACGGTGTTCTGTCCTCAAATGCCTTGCTCAGCCATTGTAGTTTCTTGTGGTTTCCTCGAGGGAGTCCGTCCATCTCCCATTTGGTCTTCCTCTCTTCCTGCTGCCTCCCACCTCTCCCAGCATTATTGTCTTGTCCAGAGAAACTTCTCACAGTGTCTACATTTAGGACAGCCTCAGTTGCCACATTTTATGCCTCCAGAGAGATTTCAGGCATTATTTGATCTAGGTCCCACTTTTTTTGTCTTTCTTTCAAGCCGGGGTGTTCACAAAGATCTCCTCCCAACACTTTGCAAATGAATCAGTTTTTTCCCCTGACAGCTTTTTTCTCTCTCCATCTTCCACACATGCATGGTGATCTGAAATACACTGCCAGTATCCGCTGGGGATCGGTTCCAGGCCTTCCTGTGGATAATGAAAACAGTGGGTACGAGAGAAGCCACCCCTCCCCCCCAAAAAACTGCTGTTGTGTGACAGTAGTTTGCTTTAGAGCTGCTCTTTTGTGACAGTAGCTTGCTTTACGGTTGCTGTTTGTGACAGTAGCTTGATTTGTGGCTGTTGTTTTGTGACAGTAGCTTGCTTTACAGCTGCTGTTTGTAACAGTAGCTTGGTTTGTGGCTCCTGAATTATTTATTTAAGTTTGTTCTCTGCCTGCTGTAGATAACTGAATCAGTGGTTAATGAATCAGTGGATATGGGGTTCTTACTGTACAAGAGTGTGGACGATCTTGGTTTTGGTCTCTTCTGATACATCCTTACGCTTGGTGATCTTCTCCAATTCTTTCATTCCTGCCCTTCAGCAGGAAGGAATGTAAGATTTATCTTCTCTTATCTTCTGAGTCTCAGTTTTCTTCTGATTTCTTTGCTGCTGCCTGATGACAATCGCTGCTCCTGAATGCCTATTTTACCCAGCTGCAAACACAATCTATTTCAGACACATGTGATCAGCCTACATGCCTAGCCTGTGTTTACATTTTTGTCGATTCCTTTCCTTCCCAGATTTTTATATTCTCTGTTTTGCTCAGAAAAATTATTATTATTATATGTTTTTTTAGAACTAATGTCAAAATCTCAACTGTTATTTTATCGGGAGGAGAGCAGCCTGGCCACAGTAATCCCTCTGTGGAATCGCTGTTCCCACGAGGCTTGCGCTGAAAGGTTGAGAACATAAACTGCGGTTGGAAATTCTCCATTTCAGATCTCTGCTTGGCTGAGAATCTCACAAGCCAGCTTTAAATCAAGTCAGGCTCCCTCCTGAGCCGTGGGGTTGATAACACCTCCCTTCTTTCCATATGAGTAATATCTTGGTTTACGAGCATAGTTCATTCTGGAAACATGCTTGTAAACCAAAGCACTCGTATATCAAAGCAAATTTCCCCATAAGAAATAATGGAAACTCAGGTGATTCATTCTGGGGTCCCATAGGCCACCTGCTGTGCACACAAAATGCCAAAACTCACAAAATACATTGGCTAGAAGTCCACGTCCACACCATGGTTTATGCACCTGCCTGCAGAATCTGCTCTGCTCAACAGGATTGTACCCTGTGTATTTAATGTGACAATAATAAAGTGCAATTTCTAGCCCTGTACACACTTGACTAGCGGCCCCGTGGCTAGAAATGGTTTGAAAAAATAAGATAGAATGTTGAAAACAAATAAAGGAAAAAATGTAAATATAAAGAAAAATAAAATCCCAACCTGTGTGTTCCTGGCTGGTGCACAGGAGACCTCTATTCCTCTCTCCTCTCTCTGCTTTGGAGGCTGCCGGTGATGGAACGTTCCAGACAATCAAACAAAATCCAGCAGGGGGAGGGAGGCAGAGAGGGAGCCTCCATTGGCTCACTTGTGATCATATGACCTGCTCCAGTGCTTGTACATCAAGACATTGCTTGATGATCAAGGCAACATTTAGAAGAAATGTTTGCTTGCCTTTCAAAACACTCTAAAACAAAATTACTCTTAAAACAAGGTACAGTATTACTATATCTGCTTTAAATTCAGTGGAGCTTCCTTCCAGAAGTCTTCCTCCTGCTGCATCCAGTTATTAGGAGCTGGTGGGGGAAAAACATTTGGTTTCCTCCCTCCCTCCTTACTATAGAATAGATTTCTCTGCTTTTCGTAAACAAAATGAGCAAGAGAGGCCTTTGTTATGCCAAAGTGTTCTGCTTATATACCACCCCATACTACTACAAGTAGTCTCTGGGCGGTTTACAATTTTAATTACAGAGTGCAGGCTACACATTGCCCCCCCCCCAGCAAGCTGGGTACTCATTTTACCGACCTTGGAAGGATGGAAGGCTGAGTGAACCTTGAGCCTGCTACCAGGGATTGAACCCAGGTCGTGAGCACAGTTTTACTTGCAGTTTTACTTGCAGTTTTACTTGCCAATGAGTGTTCTGGTTTGTTTTGTCCTTTTCCTAACGAAACGGGTTGAAAGCCAAGGCAGTTTTAGCCTTGGTGTTGGAAGGGTTGCCATAGAGGATTGTATCAGTAATTGCAGATTAGGGATGGGCATGAAACGGAATAATTGCATTTCATTTCATTCAGTTTCTTTTTTTCTGAAAAATTTGTATGAAGCACTTTTTTTACGAAACAAAACAAGGGGGAGGGCCTTGAAAGCCCCTTCCCGGGCAGCCCCCCTCCTCCTGCTCCGGGGCCCTACTTACCCCTCCTCCTGGGCTCTCATGCTGTCGGGGGCTTTCGGTGGTGGCAATAGCAGCGGTGACACGGCTACTGCCAGGCTACTCGCCCTCTCAGGCCGGCCAGGGCCTTCAGCAGTGGGGGGCGGGCGGTCTACTGCCAGGCCGTTCAGCCTCCCCAGCCGGCCAAGGCCTTCAACAGCAGCAGGATGGTCTACCGCCAGCCGCTCGGCCTCTGAGGCCAGCTGGGGTGTGCAGCAGCAGCAACAGAGGAGGAGCAGATCCAGGCCTACGTGCTTGGCCTGGCTGGACCCCGCAGCGGCACCTCTAGCAGTGGCAGAGATAGAGGAGGAGGAGGAGCAGGAGACGGAGGGCCAGGCTGGCCTACTGGGTCCGCTTTCACCCTCTCCAGCCTGGCTGGGTGGTATCGGCGGCGGCAGCGGCAGCAGCGGTGGGACAAAGAGCCACGTGGCGCAGTGGTTAAATGCCTGTACTGCAGGTAAAACTGTGTTCGCGACCTGGGGTTCAATCCCAGGTAGCCGGCTCAAGGTTCACTCAGCCTTCCATCCTCCCAAGGTCGGTAAAATTACGAGTAAAGGTAAAGGTAAAGGCTTTCCCCCACACATGCATGCTAGTTGTGTCTGACTCTAGGGACAGTGCTCATCTCCGTATTCAAGCCGAAGAGCCAGTGTTGTGCAAGTCCCTGGCCACGAGGCCGGCGTGGCTGCAAGGAAACACTGTTTTTTACCTTCCCGCTTTTTACGGCGATACCTATTTATCTACTTGCATTGACATGCTTTCGAACTGCTAGGTTGGCAAGAGCTGGGATTATTAGCGGGAGCTCGCTCTGCTGCGTGGCACCCGGGATTTGAACCACCGAGCTGCTGACAGTTTTCGGAAGCCTTAGTCCACTGAGCCACCATGCCCCCTTTTTAAAAAAAGTTGGATTTTTTAAAAAAACTTTTAAAAAAACTTTTTTTAAAAAAAAGTTGGATTTTTTAAAAAAACTTTTAAAAAAACTTTTTTTAAAAAAAAGTTGGGTTTTTTAAAAAGGTTTTTTAAAAAAGTTGGGTATGAGTACCCAACTGTAAACTGCTCGGGGACTGCTTGAAGTGGTATGGGGGCGGTATATAAGCAGACCACTTTGCTTTGCTTTTACACCAGCAGGGAAGGGACCGGTTTACAGACAGAATGAAATGGTTCATTTTAATGAGAAAAAAACCCCACCATTTTGTTTCGCCTGTAACAAAATGCTGCTTCCTCATTTCATTTTGTTTCGTTTCATTGCGTAATGACAAGACAAAACAGCATTTCATTTTTCGTTTTGTGCCCATCCCTATTGGAGATGGGTGTCTCTTTGAAACCTTTATATTTTTTATGGCTAGGGATGAGCAGGAAGTGAGGCAGGGACCAGGGAACGGACCTCATGCCCCACATGAATCATTCAGGGAAGAAGAACAATCCGTCACGGCCAGATCGACCCTAAGACAGAGTAACACCACTGCCTCTGCCTCGTATAGTAGAAAGGGCAGCACATTGTTTATTTTAATATTATCCTACTGATAATGGTAGGAAGGGAGGCAGGCTCCAGCAGAATTTTCAACCAGATATGCTGAAATTAGATAACCAGCACCTTTAATTAACACATGCATCATGTCTAGGGGGATCCCTTGGCTCTTCTGCAGAATCCCTGGGGCCACTTTGTGCCCCACGAAACCCTTTCTCTCAGCCTGTCGTCCCTCACAAGGTTGTTGCGAGGGTGGCATGTGGAGGAGAACCATGCATACCATCTAAAGCAGGCATGTCCAAATTTCAGCTGTCCAGATATTTTGGACCGCAACTCCCACAGTCCTATGCCGTTGGCAATCTAAGCTTAGAATTCTGGGAGGTGTGGTCCAAAACATCAGGAGGGCCAAAGTTTGGACATGCCTGATCTAAAGAAAATGGCGGGTGCCCATGTAACAAACTGGCTAACAATGAATTCGTAATTTTCTCATGGTTGACAAATGGCATGCCACTAGCCTTCAATGTGCTGCTCCTTTCATCATGGAGCTTTGCTTTAACCAATCATAAACTGGCCAGACTCGTGCTTTTGGTGGTAAACAAACCAACAAACATTTTAGAAGAGGGTGCGTGGACCGTCTAGGGAGGCTCTTTGGGTCCAGTTAGTGCTGTGGCTGCCATATCAAATGTTCCTACTGTCCCTCTGGACATCTTTCTTCCACGTGAAGCCCCCCCCCAACACACCACACACACACACACACACACACACACACACACACACACACACACACACACACACACACACAAGCTAGAGCAACCATGCCCATGCTGGCTGACAGGATTTTGTGCATAGCGTGAATTGTCCAGGCTTGTCTCAGATGGCAAGGGGACCCTTGAAGGAAGTAACGGATTTCTCCTGTCAAGTAAATATGAAGCAATCTTCCATGGAGGACAGGTTGGGCTGGGCTGGGCTTTCTGATCTGTTTCTTCAGAACCGGGATAAACAGACTGTTCAGGATTACGTGGTACCTTTAATGCAGAAAGCCGTTTATGGCTTTAATTGTTCTGGCGTGGAGGTCCTACGTCCCTCCCAAACAGAACACAGGAAATGGTTGAAAGCCTGGCTCACATTCTGAGGCAAATAAATGGATGTCTGTGGTTTGGCCCGCCGGCCTGTGCCAAGCAGATTTTCCCTGCCTCTGGGCCTCTCCGCAATGCCTTTGAAGACGTCCCAAGCGTTGTCCTTAGTCCTTTTCCTCCTAGTGGCTTTCCTGTGTGGTAAAACAGCAAAAACGAAAAGTACAGTAATACCTCGGATAACAATTTTTTTGGATAACAAATGGAAATTTCCAGGTATAGGGCTGCCTCGGATAGCGAATGTTCCCTATGGGCTGCCTCAGATAACAAACGTTTCATAATGCCTTGCAAAAAATGTGTACCCTGCATGCATTGCAGGATGCATAGTTTGTGGAGGGGTGGGAGGAGTTAGAGCGTGTTTTTTTCTTTCTTTCATAGTGTTTTGGAGCCATTCTGGCCGTGTTTTGCTGAAGGATTTGGACCTATCAAACTTGCTAAGATAGGGAGCTAGCTTTTATTAATCTTTGCACTGCTTTTCTTTGCATTTTTTGGCTGGAAAAGGCTGGGGTAGTCTTGCTGGTTTCATTTCTCTGTGTTTGCAGTCTTTTTGCGTTGCTCTGCAGGCAAAAATGGACTGGATTTTCCTTCCTGCTTATGTTAGTTTGCATTTTCCCCCCATTGCACTTTGGGTGGGAACAGGCTGGGGTAGTCTTGCTGGTTTCTCTTGTCCATGTTTGCATCGCACTGCAGGGGGGTGTTCTGGAGGGTGTTCCAGCACTGGAAGCCTTTAAAGTGCGTTTTATAAAGAGGCCTGGAACCCCCATCCCCCGCTGAGCTTTTTTGCCCTTTTTTCGGATATCCGGAATGGATTAATTGGTTTCCCATTCATTTCAATGGAAAACCACGTTTCAGGTAACAAATTTTCAGATAACAAATTGCCTCTGAGAACGAATTAAATTCATTATCAGAGGTACCACTGTATGTGTTCCGACATGCCCGTAATGGTAGAATGCACACATGCGTATGTGGAATCCCTAGCCTCTAGTGCGATGTCTAAAAAGCCCAGCTGGAATTCAAGAGGTTGCTGGTTTCGATTTTACAGCAGTCACAGATGATGTCGATATTTTAAGGAGGCTCAACGGACCTGGGTTCAAGTCCACTCTTGGCCATGAAATTTAATGGGCGTCTGTGGACTAGCTTGACCTCAAGAGGCCAAATACTACCCATTTTTGGTTGGAGTGATGGAAGGCACAACAAAGGTTAAAGAAAACACACATGTGCGCATTAAAGCAGGTTAGGCCTTGACTCTCTAGTTCTCCTAAGGTTCTCTGTAGTTCTCTCTAGTTCACCCAGGTTAGACCTTGACTCTCTAGTTCTCCTAAGGTGGGACAATGCACCATGGGTAAGTTGCATTGACCTGCCTCGCAGGCTGCTCTGAGGGTCAAATAGGGGAAGAGGAGAGGTTATGAATGCAAACCAACCAACCACCCAAGAGCGTATCTAATATATGGTGTTTACTTCACGTCCTTTCTCGTTCCAGGATTATGTTCATTTCGTGATAACGTCGTTCACGGTCACGTGGTCTTGTCCCGGTTCTGTCCCTGTTTCCGTTTACCCACAGGCATGATTGATGGTATCGTGATGACTGTTACTTCACGTCTTGTTTTGTGACAATATCTGTACTTCCCCGCCTTCGTTTTCCCTTTTCTTTTTGGTCCGACCTTCCGCTTTTTGATATTTCAATTCTCTGTAACTTTGCCTTTCATGCGTTAAGCAGCAAAGTTCGAGATTATGTGCCTTCTTATCTCTCTGCGATGCATGGTTAATGCCATTGGGATTGTACTGGAGAATGCAACTTCACATTCCTGCCACTAGATGGAGAATGTGTACGTTGTGTGATGAGCCTTACTTCACGGGCACTTGTCTTGAAACAGGAACAGAGACAAGATGATTCCTGAGGTCAGGGAGAGGTATGGCTTAAATCCCAGTTCAGGGTGTGTGGTCGGGATGAGATTCCGCTGCCACGCAATGGATGTGGAGTAACATTTTTTCGTACCGGTCCCAAGCGTGACCGCGAACTGCGATGAGAGGGACGTGAAGTAACCGTCATAAATGGAATGTTCTGTTAAGATTTTATGATCATGTTCAATGTTGTTCAATGCTGTTCAATGCTGAAAGTAATCGTAAAATGTGAAAACAGTTTTCAATATCACTTATTTACTAATATAACTAGAAACTATCTTAAGAGGTCAGTGAATGCACTGTGAAGACCAGTTAAGACCACTGTTAACTATTGTTAGCTACATAGACCAGTTTAACATCTTTGTTTATGGAACATCTAATTAATGGAATACTTGAATATGGAAAAATGGAATATGGAATATGGAAATCAGCTTGAGATGTCAATTTGTTAGACCTTTAAATATTAGCCAGGCAAACAGAGAGATTTTTTCTTTTTCATACAACAAGAAACAGAGAGACCAAGATGTAATGCTCTTTTTTCTCTTTTAATAACCCATTAAGTATTAATCTTAGATAGATAAGGTTTTGAAAACTTGGTAAAATTTATGGGAACAGAGAAAATATAACGAGTTGATGATATCCATCGTGTATCTAGGGTAGATTAGACAGACTAGCTTTCTATTTTGCTACCTTAATTTTTGGTATTAGACAATAATAGATGTAAGCCTATACCCATTATATATCAAATTAGTCAAAAATAATCTAAGCTGCTTTATTAAATGAAGAATTATGTTTTGGGGTTTTTTTAAGGAGTGGGAATACTGTTAAGATTAAACTAGCTAATACAATATTGCAATCTGCTATATGTATCTTGTGTACTGGGTGAAGACAGAGACAAACTGAGATAAACATGATATTGATGGGAAAATATTAGAATATTAATGGTAAAATATTTAGCAAGTACAGAAGCATGAAAATGTCTTGTTTAAGATGAAAAGAGAATTATGAAAGAACTAGGCCGATCTATTGGGGAAAACTTTTGATATGTGTAACACGGCAGGAGATAAGCAATGTATCTGTTTTTTTCTTTCTTTTAAAAATAAAAATTATATAAAGAAAAATAAATGATACCTAACTGCCTTCAAAAAGTACAGCAAAGATGACCAAAGCAGCATCGGGAACAAAACAGGTCCAAATAACTAACACATGTGTGGGTTTTTTTTCCCCCTCCTTCCTAGATCCGTGCCTTCATGAACTATTTTATGCCGGGTGGAGATTCCAAAGGAGACCTTCTGGCAATGCGCTTTCTGTCCATCAACTCCATCATTGACCCCTGGGTGTTTGTTATCCTCCGCCCCTCCGTCCTCCAACTGCTGAGGTCCATCTTCTCCTGCCGGAGGCCCTTCAGCACCCAGGCTCGGAAGGGCCAAAGGCCTCCGCCCCTCGCCAAACCAATGCCGATCCAACAGGCTGACATTGGCAGAGAATAGTTCGCAAAGGCAGAGAGAGAGAAGACGGTTGGAAGTCCGACTTCAGACGGCTCCCAGAACCACGTCTGGGAGCTGTTTTTTTCCCCCCTGGGTTGACCAGCTTGCTGAAAACAGACGAGCTACTCCCCCTGACCTCTGCAGTCAGGCACCATCCTGTGTGCAATGGGCAGCTAGTCCTCAGTGACGCCCGTTGGGAAAAGTTCAGTGGACAGCATTGGGAGGAATAGATGCTTCTAAAGGACCCAGAGAAATGGATGATGGAAACCAACTCCCGTTTCTGCTCAATATTATCAACAGCAGCCCTCCAGACGTTCAAGCAAGACCCTTTCTGAGACCATCTTGGAGATGAGATGGTGATGAGAGGATTCGCCAACAGGATGGCTCTTTCCGAACTTGCATGGGAAAGGAGAAAGAAAGAGGATGCGTTATGACCCCGAGGACAATTCTGTAGCACTTGAAGCATGAGCAAAAGACTCTGTACTCATCTTTACCTGTTTCTTCTCTCAATGCGAGGGGCCAAGGAGACGCACTTTAAAGCCAAGTGTGCTGCTTATATACCTCCCCATGGTGCTTCAAGCACTCTCTGGGTGATTTATAATGATTAATTTTGCCGGCTACATACTGCCTCCACGCCCCAGCCAACTGGGTACTCAGTTCACCGTCTTTGTAAGGATGGAAGGCTGAGTCAGCCTTGGAGCTGGCTACCTGAGCCGGTTGGGATCAAACTCAGGTTGTGAGCAGAGTCTTGGCTGCGGTACTGCCGTTTAACCACTGCACCACGAGGCTCCGCGTTACCCTTGCTTCTTTGCTGACACGTGAATACTTTGGCCAAAGAACAGCTACACCGTCCTGCCGTTTGCTGACAGTTGAGGTGGATGCATTTGTATCGGTGGAACTAGACTTGTGTCTCAGAATGAACGACTGTTATCTGAAGTGGACCTTGAGCTCTTTAGTTTAAGCAGCAAAATTAGCAGCTTTGCTTTCTCAGCAGCCCAGAAGGAATTCTGTAAGTGCTGGGAATGTCTGGTTGTCTTAGGAGAAGCTTTTAATACCTCCCATCATTTGCAAATGAGCTTGCCCTAGTTCTGTGATTGGTCATTGGGAGGCGAGCACAGGCTTCATTAGCAAGTACGGTGGCTCAGCCCTGAAGGCCGCCCTGAATCGCTTCTCTACAACACTTAAACCTTGTCCGTTTTGAATGCAATGTGTAGTTCAGCCATACAAAATGTATGGCTTTGAACCTCAGCCTGTTTGGGTCTTTCAGTAGGAAATTGGATCTTTTCAGTAGGAAATTGGGGGAGCGTGGCATGGATTGCCAAATGTTAAGATAGCGACAAGAGCAGGCACAAATGTCCCACGGTTACCCTGTTTGTGAGCTCCCAGGAACATCTATTTTGCTGTAGCGTAAAGCAAGGCATGGGAATCGGATCCACGGAGGGGCTTCCTGTGATATTTACAAAAGCTCAGCCAACTGGAAGCAAAAATAAACGTTTCCGTTGTTTTTCTTCGAAATGACTTGGATCCGAGATAAGTTGAAATCAAGTTTGCAGGAGGAAAGTTCACCAGGGAAAACACACACACACACACACACACACACACACACACACACACACACACACACACACACACACACACACACACACACACACACACAAACCTATCTCCTCCATCTGCCCCTGCAACATCCTATTGCTTAAGAGGGCTCCCGATTCTCCAGAGGTGTAGGGTGGAAGTGCTAGTGGATGAGATGTGTGGAAGGCACAGGTAATTCATCTTCTGTAGATTTCCTTAAAATTCATCACCTTCAGAAGCTGTTGTCCAAGTATAATGCTGCCTATTAATGGGACAGGTTGGAGGAGCATGCGAGAGAGAATTTGTTTGCTTTAAAATATATTTAAGAAGCCTAGTAAAAAAAGGTGTGTATAGAACATTTGTTCTTGTTTTTTTGCGGTGGCTTTTCACTCGTGTATTCTTCACAGAAGAGTCAGCTTCAAGGTATCTATGTTATTCAGAAATTAGTGGCATTAATTTGGAGGGAATTCATTTCTCCACGACTGAAGCAAGATTTATGCAGGGTGTTTTTGAATCTCACTTGTGTGTAAAGCCCCTAAAATGTAGTTGTTCTTTTTTTTATAGTACTCAGTTTCTTTATAATCAGTTTTCCTGATACATGGGCCCAGTGTGTGTATTTGTGTGTGTGTTTCACAAAGCATGAGCAATTATGCGCACATGAAATTGAGTTACTGTGTAATGTGTACTAATTTATAAGCATGGCTAAAATATAAAGATTTTTGACTTGTAAAAAATAAACAAATTCATAGGGAATCGCTTGCATTGTGACAGCAACTAAGGGCCTTTTCACACGACCCCTAAGATCCGCTGGCTACTTAAATTCGGACCAGAGATCTTAGGGGTTTGTCGCTGTTCCTACGTTCCCACCCCCTCCGCACTCCTGGCTGCTGGCTGCATGAGGGGAGGGAGAAAAAAAGGAAGAAAAGAATGCCGCTCACCTCCGTTCTGTCATCTCGTTTTGTTCCCGGCACTGCATTCAGATCTCTTAAAGGGGCGGGGGGCAAAAAAAGAACAAACAGAAGCGAGGAGAGCCCGGCAGTCACTACCTTATATCTGCATCAGGAATTTTCACCTCCGGAGAGCAGGTACCTGAAAAGTGCACTGGGACGCGCTTAGGTGGGCGTGGTCGCACTTAATTATCTGTAAACTCCGGAGCTGGTGGGGAAATAATTTTAAGCTCCGGAGCTGGGAGCCATTTGCTGCGGAGTTTAGGGGTCGTGTGAAAAGGCCCTAATATACTAAGAATGTGATTAGGTTGTTTCGTCTTTTTGTTTTGTACTGTATTTCCATATGCAAAAAGAGATGGTGGTGATTATAGTAAAGATTTGTTTTCACAATTCTAGTTGTGTTTGTGTTGTAATTTGTTGACCACCATGTCCGAAGATAATGACTACCATCACAACAATGACAAAACCATGTTTTGTGTTCTTTCTGTGTAAAGAGGGCTTATTTCATTTCAAGATTTCTCAACAAGTTTTTAGGGCTGCTGTTCTTTCGAACATGTCCCTCAAGTAAATTTTGAGACAAAATATTGTCACAGTACAATCCAAAGGGATGGCTCTCCTTATGTCCTCCTTTTGGGGTTTGTTATAATGGCTTCCCCTCTCATTGATTGCTTTCTAAACAAATGCGGACCAAAGGAATGCAGTAGATAGAGATCATTCCCAAAGCAGAAAAGAAGAGAGAAAGAAATATGACTGGAAGATCTCAGCAGAGAGAACTCTCAAGAGAGGGCCAAGCAAATAACTAATGGAAGAGACTTACACCAGCTGTCTGCTACACCCTTGCCCTGTGGAATGGATGCCTGTGGGACTTCACTGGAAGGTCTTCAACTTTTGGGAAATTCCTAAATGAGCTTCAATATTAGCAAGTGCAGAGTGATGCATGTTGGGGCAAAAAAACCCAATTACATTTATAAACTAACAAAGTAGATAAGGAAAAACTGTTTTCCCTCTTGCACAACCCTAGAACTAGGTGGCACTCCATGAAACGTTTGGGTGTTAGATCTCAAACAAATAAGCGAAAGTACTTTTTCACTCAGAGGATCACTGGTCTGTGGAACTCCCTGCCAGAAGAAGTCTTGATAGCTGTCAGCCTTGATTGACAGCTTTAAGAAAGGATTAGACAGGTTAATGGAGAACAAGAGTATCAACGGCGATCATGATGGATGCCTAAGGTTGGAGAGATAGGCAGGATATCTCTCAATGCTATTTGCAGGGAATCGTAAGCAGGTGCAGGATGCACAACAATGGACTCAAATTATGAGAACCCAGCTTTCAGTTGAATATCGGGGGGGGGGGGACTTTCCTAATTGTTAGAGTAGTACAATGATGGAATCAACTACTGTACCTCAGGGTGAGTGCTCCAACACTGGAGGCATTCAAGAGAAATTTGGACAACCTCCCCCCCTCCCAGCAGATATCCTTCGAGTCGCATATGATCCGGTTTTCTGCTTATTCCACCCCTAGCCCCGACCAGCTCGTCCTGGAGCTCGTCTGAGATTTTTTTTAAAAAACTAAACATTTCCCCTCCCCCCAGCGCTGATCAGCTGGCCTTCGGGCTGTCAGGGCTGTTGTTTTAATTTTAATTTTTTTCCCAGCACTGACCAGCTTGTCCTTGGGCTTTTTTTTAATTTCCCCTCCTCCCTGCGCTGATCAGCTGACCTTCAGGCTGCCAGTTCTGGTTTATTTTTTTTTCTCCCTACCGCCACCTGCTGGCTGGGGGGGCCTGAATGGCGCTTTTAAAAAAATCTTTGTACATGGGAACGGAGATCCCACATCTTCAGTCATGTGACCAAGAAAGAAGAAAAGCCGGACTTTCACAATATCCGGATCTTCCCCCAGGTGAGATAGCGGCCAGGTTGGAGGTTGCCTTTCTAGGCGACCTTACAAGCAAGCAAGCTGAGTAAAAGGTCAGATAGGGGGAGGCTGTGTTTTGTGCTGCTGGGTTTTACCTTTTCCACTCCCCCCTGTGAGCTTCCATGGCCAAGTGCAGATTCGAACCTTCTTCTCCAGAGTCTTAGTCGGTCACTCTATCCACTGCGCCACACTGGGAAGGCTAAAGCCATATATTCCCACGGTGTACGTTGGCCAGCATTGACTTCAGCCTGGTGCAGTGTTGGCGAACCTATGGCACGGATGCCTAAGGTGGCACTTGGAGCCCTTTCTGTGGGCACGCGACATCGCCTCTTGACAGCCACGGCACTTCCCCCTCCGCTTGGAGCGCACCACTGTGCTCTGCACAGAGAGCCGGCTGAATGGGGAGGCAGCAGCTTAGCCCCAATTTACTCTCCAGCCGCGCTGCTCTGGACATCCCAAAAGGGAGGGGAGGGTCGAAGTCTGGTCTGCAGTCTGTGGAACTCCCTGCCACAGGAGGTGGTGATGGCATCTGGCCTGGATGCCTTCAAAAGGGGACTGGACAGATTCCTGGAGGAAAAGTCCATCCCAGGTGACAAGCCATGATGGAGATGTGTCATCTCCAGGCTTAAAACCAGGGTACTTCAAGGGCCAGATGCAGGGGAGTGCTATCAGGAGACAGATATTTAGTCTCGTGCGCTCCCAGAGGCATTTGGTGGGGCCACTGTGAGATACTGGAAACTGGACTAGATGGGCCTTTGGCCTAATCCAGCAGGGCTCTTCTTATGTTCTTATGAAGAGCAGGGGTGCTACCCTTCAGGAAAACAAGGGTCAAAGACAGTGATGGTGAACCTATTAGAAACTGAGTGCCCAAGCTGCAATTCAAAACCTACTAATTTTTCACAAAGTGCCAATACAGCCCCCCCCCATTTCGCGGTTCCGGTATTGCGGTCCCACTACATCGCCGGACCACAGTACCGGAACCGTGGGGGGCTCCGCGTGGCCCTCTCACGCACCCCCGAGAAGCCTCAGGGCCGCGCGGGTGGGTGGCGGCGTCAGGAGGTAAGATCCCCCTGCCGCTGCTGGCGCGCCGTGCAATCCCCCCCCTCACCCGCTTCCACATATTGCGGATTTTTGTGCATCGTGGTTGGGGTGGGTTACTGTACAGCAATTTAACCTAAATACAGGTGGCTGTGAAGGGGTGATGTCAGGTGCCCACAGAAAGGGCTCCGAGTGCCACCTTTGGCACCCATCCCATAAGCTCGCCAACACTGGTCTAAGAGCAGGTTTTTGAATTTTCTGCAGCGACAGCACCCTCGCTATGGCCGCAGGAAATTTAAAAGCCTGCTCTACCATCTTCGCTTTCCCGAAGGGTAGCACCCGAAGCATTTGTAACCTGGGGAACCACTGTATTCAAGCTAAATTGCCGTATTGGCACTTGGCAATAATAATAATAATAAGTGGGTTTTGAATCGCAGCTTGGGCACTTGGTCTCTAAAAGGTTCGCCATCACTGGCCTAGTGTGTGTGCCTTTTAGGGAAGACAGTCCTTTTATACACGATGGCCATCAGCCAAAATGGACAGGATATACACTGGTCTTCCGTTGAACACGGATGTCTATTGCGCAATCCAAGGAGTTGCCTCTTGGCTGGCTGAAGACGGACGTCGGCCAAAGGGGAATGGAGTTCCCCTCTTCATGGTCTGACATTTCACCTACTGCTCCTCCTTGCCATCACCCAACTCCTGTTCATCACCAAGAAGCACGAGGTAAAGGAGCAGAGAGTAAGTCCTTCCGTAAATATGACGAAATCAACTTTTTTCTTAAAGCTTCTCTTTTATGTGTGGTGTTAAGTGGAGCGGGGAGGGGGGGAAAGGTTTTAAAGCCGATTGACACCCGAATTGAGGACCTGGTTAGGTAAACAAACTTCCTCTGGGAAACTTTATCTTCCCTGGAACAAACCAAAACAAAAAACAAAACCATGTTTCAGGTCCGGACCAAAAACTCCGGGAGGCCCCAGAATTCCGGGCACCTCCCTAAACCACAAATCTCGCCAAGGTGTAGGATGGCCCCATGACGATCCCTGAAAGTACCGAGCGACTGGGACTGTGCAGTGTAGATGCACCCTGTATTGTAGCGGACGGGGGGAGGAAGTTCGGGCGCTGAAATGGATGGCAGCAAGACCCCAGAGCTGGCTGACTGGCAGCAACCCCATATTGTTTCATTTCCCACCTATTCGCCCAGGCTGCTGGTGGAGTAAATAGGGGATGACACTACTTGCCTCCGGTGCCCAAAGGGCTAGTTGCAGCGCTGGAACGGGGCCTCAAAAAGCACATGTGCACATGCAAGGGAGAGCCTTTTCAGAAGCACAACAATGTATGTGCCAACCTGAATAAGCCCATTTCTGCTGGATCACCTGACACCTTAGTGCAGTGGTTCTCAACCTTCCTAAGGCCGCAACCCTTTAATGCAGTTCCTCATGCTATGGTGACCCCCTTGCCCTGCTTGGAAGAGGTCACAAGCCCCCTTTGGCAGGCCACTACCGCAGGGGCCCTAGAGAACTGCCCTCTACAGGCACCCTCAGCCAATCTCAGCCTCCGGTGCCATTGACTGACGTCCCCTCCAACCTATCAAGCTGTAACTCACTCTCCCCCCCCCCTTCCTCCCCCTTCTCCTGCAGACGCAAACCGTTTTTGCCTTTTTCTTCACTGGCTCATGGCAACCCCTGTGAAATGGTCATTTGACACCCCCCCAAAGGGGTCCCGATTCCCCAGGTTGAGAACCACTGCCTTAGTGGCACTATTTTTGGGGGAAGGAGGCCACAATCCCAGTTGTCTGGATGATGATGATGATGATGATCATCATCATCATCATCACCACCACCACCACCACCACCACCACCGATTCTGACTCATGGTGACCTTTCTAGGGTTTTTCAGGGGAGCACACCCAGAAGTGGCTTACCATTTCCCTTCTTATGGAACTGTGCAGCTTGCCCAAGGCCACCCAGGCTGGCTCTTTTCCCTGGAGGCCCAGTGGGGGAATCAAACTCCCAACCTCCGGCTCCACAGCCAGAGACCTAAACCCTGAGCTATCCAACTGGCTTTCAAATATTCATGTGCCAGCAAATCACTTCTGAACTGCATAGAGAACACTCAGACGTTGTTGGACATTCCCTTCTTTTGAAGGCACATTGGCACACAAGAAGAACTTCCTGATGGTTAGACCTGTTGAGCATGAGTGGAAGATGCTGCCACAAAGGAGGGTGGTGGAGTCTCCTTCTTTGGAGGTTTTTAAGCAAAGGCTGGATGGCCATCTGTCGGGAGTACTTTGATGGCAGGGGGCTGGACTGGATGGTCCTTGAGGTCTCTTCCAACTCTATAATTTCATGATTCTATGATTCTGTGACTGTGCAGCTGGCCCAGGGCCACTCAGGCTGGCTCTTCTCCCAGGAGGCGCTGTGGAGATTTGAACTCCCAACCTTGGGCTCTGTAGCAAGATACCTCAAACATCAAACGATCCAGTCAGCTAATGCTGTTTGGATTACCGACAGCATAGGGAAGTGTGGCCTCTTATTCAAGCCCCCTTCTGTGATGTCCAGGGTAGCCAAATGCCCAGTGGGACTGGGCTTGATGCAGATATCGGAGCAGGGAGGGATGCGAAACCTGACATATTGCTTCTCAGCCTCTGCCCCAGCTCAAGTTAAGGTGGCCTCCTGGATCTTGAACCCCAGCAGTGAGATGGCCAAGTTTGCGGATGACACGAAACTTTTCCAGGTGGTATTTCTAGTGGTAATTCTTATGGTAATTCTAGTGCTTCCAGCTCCAGAGATTGCCTGCATTCCCCAGGTGAGGCTTCTGGGATTGGGAGAGAAGAAAGGGGAAAAAATAGAAACCAAAGGGAGGTCTTTGGTTTCTAGAGTAGGTGTCAATGGGAAATTTTCACAATGGAAAGAAGTGAAAAGCGGTGTGCCCCAGGGATCTGTCCTGGGACCGGTGCTTTTCAATCTGTTCATAAATGACCTGGAGACAGGGATAAACAGTGAGGTGGCCAAGTTTGCGGATGACACAAAACTTTTCCATGTGGTAAAAAGCAGAGAAGATTGTGAAGAGCTCCAGAAGGATCTCTCCAAACTGGGGGGATGGGCTGCCCAATGGCAAATGCATTTCAATGTAGCAAAATGTAATGTAATGCATATTGGGGCAAAAAAATCAAAACTGTATCTATCAACTCATGGGCTCCGGGTTATCCATGACGGATCAGGAAAGAGATCTTGGTGTGTTGGTGGACAGCTCCATGAAGGTGTCTACCCAATGTGTGGCAGCAGTGAAGAAGGCCAATTCCATGCTAGGGATTATCAAAAAGGGGATTGAAAATAAAACAGCCAACATTATAATGCCATTATACAAAATGATAGCTGCCTAGATGCCCTAAGCACAACCAATCTTGCCTGATTTCGGAAGGTGAGCAGGGTCGGCCCTGGTTAGTACTTGGATGGGAGACCACCAGGGAATACCAGGTGCTGTAGGTGCCTGGAGTAGGAACTGGCAAGCCAAGAAAACTCCATGGACATGGAGTCACGAAGAGTCGGTCATGACTGTAATGACACAACACACACACATACAAAATGATAGTAAGGCCACACCTGGAGTACTGCGTTCAGTTCTGGTCATCACATCTCAAAAAGGACATAATGGAACTGGAAAAGGTGCAGAAGAGAGCAACTAAAATGATTACTGGGCTGGGGCACCTCCCTTATGAGGAAAGGCTAAAACATTTGGGGCTCTTTAGTATGGAAAAAAGGCGCCTGAGGGGGGATATGATTGAGACGTACAAAACAATGCAGGGCATGAGTAAAGTGGATAGAGGGACACTCTTCTCCCTCTCACGAAATACCAGAACTAGGGGACATCCACTCAAACTGTGGGTTGGGAGAGTGAGAACAGACAAAAGAAAATATTTTTTCACCCAGCGCGTTGTTAGTCTGTGGAACTCCCTGCCACAAGAGGTGGTGAACAGCATCTGGTCTGGATGCCTTCAAAAGGGGGTTGGACAGATTCCTGGAGGAAAAGTCCATCACAGGTGACAAACCATGATGGAGATGTGTCATCTCCAGGCTTAAAACTGGAGCACTTCAAGGACCAGGTGCAGGGGAGGGGTATCAGGAGACAGATATCTAGTCTCGTGCCCTCCCTGAGGCATTTGGTGGGGCCTCTGATCCAGCATGACTGTTCTTATGTTCTTATGGTCTTATGTTCTCCAGGGACACCAAAAATTTCTCCTGGTAAATCTCACCCCAGGATTTCTTCTGAGAATCTGCTCCATAAATCCTGAAGATCGTTCAGGCTGGCTGGGGAATTTATTTATTTATTTATTTATTTATTTTCAAATTTGTATACCGCACCTATTTCCCGAACGGGAACTCAGGGCGGTTTACACAAAATTGACAAAGACAGAGATAGCAGCATCCAAGATGGCGGACCAATATGGCAGGGGCAAAAATAAATAAATAAAAAAACCTAGCAGTTTCCGAAGGCGGCCTTAAACAGCCAGGTCTTCAAGGCTTTCTTGAAGGACGCCAACGAAGGAGCTTGCTGCATCTCGCTCGGTAGCACATTCCAAATAGAAGGTCCAACAACCGAAAAGGCCTGGTTACGAGTACTCGCTTTACGGGCCTCCTTCGGCGTGGCAATCTGAAGCGAGAGGGCCAAGGAGGATCGGGTGGGTGGAGCCAGATCTAATCGTCGGGAGATACTCTCTGCCAGATAGACAGGGGCCAAGCCATGGAGGATTTTGTAAACCAAAACCAACACCTTGAACCTTATTCAGGAGGCAACGGGCAACCAGTGCAAGCGGGCCAGGAACTCGATAATTATCCGAACTCGATAATCCAGAAAAAAAACCCTGTCCCCCACGGTTGAATGGGATGCATGAGTGTTCCTATTTATAGGAACATCCGGGTGTCACTTGAGGAACTTTGGCTGGGACGTAGGAGGAACCTCCAGCAAACGATGAAACGTACCGGGAAGAACATTCATGGGTGCAACGGGTGCCTGGGTCCCTGCCAGCTGTAACACCAGGCAGGGCTTTTGTGTACCCATAAAGTTTGGCATTGATAGTATCAGGGCTATTAAACACCCTGCCCTTTCTACAGATCCTGCTCATGTGTTTTCTGATCTACTTGGCTGCCCCCTTCTTAACTGGACAACCTTAGATCTTCTCCCTCTAACCCACTTGGATCGTTCTCTCTCTTTTTTTAAACCTCTTTTTACGAGTTCCAGGGAAATGCAGCTGCTACCTTTGCTCACCCTTTTCTCCAGCGTTCCCTGCAGATGTTTCCAGGCATCTCTTGTTGGGGCTTATTTTGGAGGGCCGGATTTTTTTCAGCACCTGTCGGAGAGGCAAGCAATGGGAATAACAAACAAATATAGAGGAGACAGATGTTTCCTGGACACCACAAAACTGAGTGGGATGCCCTGCCAAAGAGGGTAAAGGGATTTCAGGCTACAGGTTTAAGGCGGTTTTGCAGCTAGCAGGATAGTCTGCTTCTTTTGAGCCTGGTTTTTCAACAGCAATCCAACCGACAAAAAAATTGAGCAAAATGAAGTGTACAAAAAAAGGCTGCCACTCAGAATGGACTGGGAACTCCTTTTTGCTTCGGGATGATTCCAGGAAAACCTGAGCATTGTTCTCAGTGAGTAAATACAGTGTGCAATGACGATGTCGGATGAACCCAGAACTTGCTCGGAATGCCAAAGTGTGTGTGAGTGCTCCAACACAGGAGGCATTCAAGAGAAACTTGGACAACCGCCTGGCAGAAATCCTTGGATTCATATTCCTGCCTCGAGCAGGGGCTCGGACTCCATGGACTTGTAAGGCCCTTTCCAACAGTCATGATTCTATGATTCTGTTGTCCTCCAGGCAGCCTGCATGATTCTCCTCTTCTTTACGTTGGAACAAACAGTCCCATAAGGCAGTCGGAGTGCAGCCGCCACAAAGCCACCAAATCATAAAATCATAGAATCATAGAATCACAGAGTTGGAAGAGACCTCAAGGGCCATCCAGTCCAACCCCCCCTGCCATGCAGGAACCCCCATCACAGGACTCACGACATATGGCCATCCAGCCTCTGCTTAAAGACCTCCGAAGAAAGAGACATTCCACTGCTGAACAGCTCTAACCATCATGAAGTTCTTCCTAACGTTCAAATGGAATCTCTTTTCCTGTAGTTTGAAACCATTGCCCCAAGTCCTAGTCTCTGAAGCCATGGAAAACAATCAGTGCCTTCTTCAATGTGACATCCTTTCAAATATTTAAACATGAAATCATTTCCCCCCTCAGCCTTCTTTTTGAAAGGCTGATCTTGGTCAGTCTCGGACCCCCATGATCCTTTTTGGATGGCAGATCTGTTGTCTTTGTTGTTGTCCTCTCTGGTAAGTGTTTGTGAAATTGTCCACTCTCTATCATTGTTGCCAGCTAATGTGATATATATCTTCTCCGGTTCCTACAGATGCCAATGATGGAAAGCTATGCATTGGGACAGATGATCAGATTCGCTTAGAGGCAAGGCACATATCATTTTACCCAACGCTCCTCCTTGCTTCCATCAGTGGTTTTGGTCCCGGTGGAGTAGGAGATAACAAACACGCACAACGGTTATCCAAATTGGATGCCTCCATATCAATGGTCTCAATTACAGGCTCCTAATGGGTCAAGCCAGATGAGATTAAGTGCTGGGGAGAGCCTTAATAGCAATCAAAACCATCGAGCACAAGGTGAAGCTATTCCATTAATGCCAAAAAAAGCTTTGCTGATTTATGATTCAGCCCTGAAGCCAAAACAGAGATGAACCAAGAGAAGATCCCGTGATTATCCCATGCTAAGGGATGCTGAAAAGGCCATGCAATCTGCCCCCCATCCATTTCAATCCTTGTTGTGTAATCAAATTGCTGTACTATTCATCCTATAGTCTCTAATCTTTAGCGATCTGGATTGTTATTATTTAATGGTTTCCTTGCCAGACAGTGCTTGTATATTCTCCTCGTCCTTGTCCTCCTCCTCCATCTTCTCCTCCTCTTTCTCCATCTCCTTCTCCTCCTCCTCCTCCTTCTCCATCTCCTTCTCCTTCATCTCCATCTCCTCCTTCTCCTCTTCCTCCTCCTCCTCCATCTCCTCCTCCTTCTCCTTGTCCTCCTCCTCCTCCTCCTTCTCCTTCCCCTCCTTCACATTTTCTCACAGGCGTGGAGCTGCACTTCAGATCCTGAAATGCCACTTTGCCCGATCGACCATAGGCCAATGAAATGCATGTCCTTATTGACAGTGCCCTGCCATCTTCATTTTTGGTTGACCACGTAGCCGCTGGCTATCAGTTTCCAGGTAGCATACAGTTTGGGCAATGGTGGAAAGTGCCACTCGGAGGACACACCCATACCAGCGGAGCCGGCTTTCTCTCATCTCCTCTGTTGTTAATGCCATACCTAGTTGCTGATGGAAGCACCATTTACAATGTGGTGGAATAGGGAGATGCCTGATATCCAACGGAGCATACACATGGAAGCAGCTCTCTCTGTGCCCACTGTTGCACTCTGTGCCGTACAGTGCAGCTGGGCAGACAATTGTCTTTTAAATCTTGGACCTGAGACTGACTGGCATTCATTCATCACAAAGCACACCAGTGAGTTCCCACCATTGCAACTGGGCCACATTCACCCTTGCTTTCACGTCAGCACGGATGCCACCATCTCCTTAGAGATGGGGGCCAAGATACTGGAGGACATCCACCTTCTTTAGGCTTTCTCCATTTATTTGGAGCATTCCATGGGTGGTCACAGTCTCTAGATTCTCTGTTTTCTTGACGTTTAGGCAGAGTCCAAAGTGGCGGAGGCGGTAATTCCATGTCTGATCTTGACACTGCAGTTTGTGCCTCACAAGCATGGTAGAGCATGGTCCAGGGAGCATTTTTGCTGCAAGCTTTGTGTGATGGCATCCATGACTAATATAAACAGGACAGGCATCATCATATGCTTTTATTATTAGACTTAATAATCCTCAAAAGAGGGGGCAAGCAGCAACTCAGGTGGGGAATATGTCCGTTAACATTCTCCGTCATCCAGGTGAGGTTATCAAAAAGCGTCGATCTCACAAAAAAAGAAGTCCAGTTGCCATGACTCAACTTTCGCATTGAGTGATGGAGTTAAATCGGAGTGAGGGTGCTACACCACCTCTCATCCACAATGGCTGTTTCCCTTACTGTCGCCTTTAAGTAACCTCACTGAGCCTCATGGTGAAGTGGTTAAATGCCTGTAAAAGGTAAAAAGTAAAGGTTCCCCCCGCACATGCATGCTAGTCGTGTCCGACTCTAGGGGGCGGTGCTCATCTCCGTATTCAAGGTGAAGAGCCAGTGTTGTGCAAGTCCATGGCCATGTGGCCGGCATGGCTGCAAGGAAACACAGTTTTTACCTTCCCGCTTTTTACGGCGGAACCTATTTATCTACTTGCATTTACATGCTTTCGAACTGCTAGGTTGGCAAGAGCTGGGGTGATCAGCGGGAGCTCGCTCCGCTGCGTGGCACCCGGGATTCGAACCACCGAGCTGCTGACTTTGCAGTCTACAGTTTCGGTGCCTTAGTCCACTGAGCCACCACGCCCCACTAAATGCCTGTACTGCAGGTTAAACAGTGCTTTCAAGCCCTGGTAGCAGGCTCAAGGTTCACTCAGCCTTCCATCCTTCCGAGGTCAGTAAAATGAGTACCCAGCTTGCTGGGGGGGGGGGGAATGTGTAGCCTGCATACTGTAATGAAAAACTGTAAACCTCCCAGAGACTACTTGAAGTGGTATGGGATGGTATATAAGCAGAACACTTTCCTTTTTCTTTTTTTTCCTTTTTTTTCTTTTTGCTTTAAAATGCTCACATGCGTCCACCCATTCCCCGCAGGAAATCAACCCACAAATTCCCTACGTTTGGACTCTCAGTGTTTACCGCATGGAATGGATCCCAGAAGGCAAGAGTAGTTGCTAAAAGCTTTTTAAGAAAACAAAGCCGGAGAAGCAAAAGAGACTATTAAGAGGCAAGGAATTCCAGGCAGAGTAAAAAAGAAGCAGCAGCAGCAAAGAGAGCCAAACAGGAGACGATCCTGAGCCAAGTAACGTTCTGATGACTCTCTTGACCACCTCTCGACACAGGATAATAAAAACTGTGCGCCGTCATCAATTGAGAGTCATGGTGAACCTTTTGGGTTTTTTTAGATAGGTAAAAAAGGTAAAGGTCCCCACCACCACCACATGCATGCTAGTCGTGTCCGGCTCTGGCGCGGTGCTCATCTCCGCATTCAAGCCGAAGAGCCAGTGTTGCGCAAGTCCATGGCCACGTGGCCGGCATGGCTGCAAGGAAACACAGTTTTATTCTCCCACTTTTTTACGGCGAGTACTATTTATTACTTGCCTTTTGGGTCTATGCAGTTTGCCCAAGGCCACTCAGGCTGGCTCTTCTGAGATGCACGGGTACTGTACCTAACTCATGAGCGGCCCAATCAACCTAATAAGCATGTGCCACTGAGGTTAATCCTGACCTTCTCACCAGAGGAAACATAGGTTACTGTTGTGGGGGGGGCAGTGGGGACATAAGAAGAACTTGGGCCAGTTGCTTCTGCAGAATTCTTATCTTAGACTCCTCTCACCAGCTGACTGTGCTGGATGAGAGATTCTAAGAGAAGAGAAAAGTGTGCAGCTGATAATACTGTTTACAGGAGTGCCTGGGCGGTTTACAATTTCATTGTGCAAGTGACACATTCCCCTCCCCACCCCCACCCACCCCCTGCATGCCTTTCCAGCGAGCTAGCACTTCATTTACCAACCTTGGAAGGATGGAGGAGTTGAGCGACCCGAGGGCACCTGGCACCGACCTGGGTCGAGAAGGGTTTTCACTGCGGGGACTGCAGTTAACCCACCACTGCAAGGTCTTAGTAACTCATCAAGGGAAATAAGATCAGTTTATGGATTATTGTTACTAGGCTTGCTTAACCAAAATGCATCTCCACACCTATTTCTACTTAGATGACCTCCTCTCTGCTCCTCACCTTTTCTGGCTCTGCCTCGGGCGCAGTGGTTAAAGCCGTCCGCAGCCAAAATGTGCTCGCCCCCAGGTTCAATCCAGGTAGCCAGCTATGGTTACTCAATTCCTCCTTCCGAGGTCGGTAAATGATTACCCAGGCTTGCTTGGGGGGGGGGGCCCAATGTGTATCCTGCTACTGTAATTAAAAATAAACCGCCCCAAGACTACTTGTGGTATGGGGCGGATATAAGCAACCACTTTTTCTTTTTCCCCACCGGGGCATGCTTTCTTTTCAATAGGATTAGTTGATCAAAATTGCCCCATTATTATTGACTGGAGGTTCGTTCACACCCAAAATGGAGCTGTGGGTGGGTGACAACCCGTGTGCGCAATAGGCAGGGTGTGACACGAAAGGAGGGGGGAGAGGAAGCCACTCCTTTTGTTTTGCCTACCTTGAAAAAAATTCTCAATTGTCCAGGGGGGCGTGCAATTTCAAGGCCAGCAGGGAAGATGCTTTTTGATTGCCGTTATAAAAACCCCCATGGGCTGGCCCCCACAAGGCCCCCATCGTCTCAGCCGCCCTGTCTGAGGGTACGGTATTTCCCTATGGTCCCCAACCACACCCCATCATTTCCCCCTTGGACCCTAGCACTCTATGGCCACCCCTCTTTAACTGGGAAGTCAACTGGGCCCACTCGTTCAGCATAAATGAGGCAAATGGGATACAGGGCATATGGGACCCGCATGGAGCCTTCTCAGCAAGGATGGTCAAGCGGAGGGAATTAGATTGCCAGGTAAGAACCCTTCCCATGGGACCCAAACTCCCTTAACTGTTTCCAGGAGTGATAAGACAGAAGGGGGAAAAAGGCTTAAGTCCCCACTTCCCAGTTAGTTTAACTCCTAAGTTCCCCAGTAGTGTTTTACCCTAAATTTCCTCACAAGTTACACCCATGATGGAGATGTGCAAATCTCCAGGCTTAAAACGGGAGTATTAAGGGCCAGAGGCAGGGATGGTATCAGGAGACAGAGATCTGTCTGTATGGTCCCAGAGCATTGGTGGGGCCCTGGGATCAGGAATGGGGTAGATGGGCCTTTGGCCGTCCGCAGGGCTTCTTGGGGTTTTTTACCTAACGAGAAAAGATGTCCAACTTCAGCCCTCCTGATGTTTTGGACCAATTTCCCAGAATTCTAAGTTTAGATTGCCAAAGGCAAAGGACTGGGGAGGTGCGGTCCAAAACATCTGGATGCCGAAGTTTGGACGTGCCTGTAGAGCATAGATCCTTTCCCTCTAGAATCTTCCTCAGGTAATCTGTGGGACCTTCTCCCCACTTATGGAAGGCTGGAAGGGCTTCGCCCTGGTCTGGGCCAACGCTGCTCAGCTTATTACTTGAAATATCATATTATCCCCAACAAACCTCGCCTTTCCTTTCTTCAGCGCCCAGATGAAGAAACCTCCAGGGTTGGGGGGGTTGGGACGGCTGTTCCATTAACCTGGATTCTCAAACAATGTGGCGAGGTCCTGGCAGTGAAAGGAATTCCGCCCCGTTTTTCCATTAATTCCTTAAAAGAGCTTTCCCTCCCTGCCGGCTCCTTTACCCAATTTGCCCCATCCATCACGGGGGCTGTTGCTTAGGGTCAAATGACTTCCCCACCCTTGATTGCTTGTAAAGAACCAAAGCACGGAGGGAGGGATCAAAGAGGATGTTTATAAGACAAGGAAATGTAATGGATTAAAAGGTTGCGTGCAAATAAGTGGCCGGACGGAGGAGATAATGCAATTGGGGGCAGGTGGGGTGGGGGGTGGAACTGTTTTTCCCCCAGCCGGCGGTCGCCGGAGAAAAGGGTTACTGGCACCGGACCAACAAAGGCAGAAATGAGGGAGCCTCCTCTTAGAAAAACCTTAGCTCCTGGAAGGTCGTTCCCCCCCCACACACCACACCTAGGGCTCTGGATTTTTCAGACTCCAATTTCATCCTGATCCTTTGGGGGGGAATAGTTATGGGGGGTGAGAGAGCCTTAATGGAAGACGTGTGATGTTGTGTGACTTGGTTTTATGGCCTTGTCATCTGCTCCTCTTAAATGTCAGGAGCTCTCCATGGTGAACAAGTCCATCCTTGGCAGGTGCTTTAAATGGCCTATTAAAACCTGGATGATTTCCTGTCCCCACAATGTCAAAGTCATGGTGATCTGATTGAGGAGAGGAAGGGAGGAGAGGGTTCCAGCCAGGGCCATCCGCATCACCTAGGTTTCACCCACCATGGCCTGCAACTTGGAGAAGAGGAACTTTCTCCCTCTCCAAAAAACCAATCAGGGGAAAATTTAAATTGAGGGCGGGGTAAGAACAACAATTTTTTTTCACCAGGCATTGTTAGTTTGGGAAATCCGGCACGGATGTGGTGATGGCATCTGGCCGGATGCCTTCAAAAGGGGACTGGGCAGATTCCTGGAGGAAAAGTCCTCACGGGTTTTAAAACCAGAGGGAGATGTGTCATCTCCAGGCTTAAAATGAGGTACTCAAGGGCCAGATGCAGGGGATGAAGGAACGGGAAATTATTCATGCGCTCCCAAACGCATCGGTGAGGCCCGTGAATACAGGAATGGACTAGGTGGGCCTTTGGCCTGATCCGCAAGGCTTTCTTAGTTCTTATATTCTTATGTTCTTATGATGTGACACCCTAGGATCTGAAACTTAGAAAGATTAGCTCTGCCAGGGGTGGGTTTTTAAAGGGGGGTTTTTTAATGAAACCCAAAGTCAAGGGGGAAAACCCACATTCCCATATATATCAAGGCTTTAATGGGGCCGGTTGCCTACTTTCCTTCATAGGAGGGCCTTTATTTATTTATTTATTTATTTACCGCACAGTCTAGCCAAAACCTTACTCTGGGCGGTTTAATATATATACAAAATACAAAAACAAATTCAACAACTTAAAAATAGTAAAAAAAACTAACAAAAACAAATAATAAAATCATCATAATAAAAAGAACAAAAAAAGAAATAACACAAATACCATAAATCAAAACCAAATTAACAATTCAAAATAAGAACAGATGGAAAAATAAAGAACTTTTCAGTCTATTGTATGGTGAAGCTTATTGTCATGGCAATGGAGGTATACGATAGACAGACAGATGGCTAGAGGGAGGTGGGGGGGGGGAGAAGAGAGAGGAGGAAGGAATGAAGAAAGTTCTTTTAACAGAGACAGTGATTGAATCTTTAAATTGCACCTACAGGGTTAAATGCAGGAAAGAGTCAGAAATGGAAAAAGGGGAAGAATTGTATTGAGGTCCATGGGCGCTTTTACACGACCCCTAAAATCCGAGGCAAAGGGCTCCCAATCGGAGCTTAAAATGTTTTCCCACCAGCTTGGACTTAAAAAAATATTAAGTACGACCACAACCCACCCTAAGCGCAACCCAGCACATTTTCAAGACTGGCCTCCCGGGTAAAAAAATTTTCCCCGATGCACATTGTAAAGTTTTTTTTTTTTTTTTTGTCCCCCACCCTTTAAGAGACAGGAATCAGGGGGCAGTGGGGCGCTTCCCCCTGGCGACGAGGTGGATTGCATTTTTTTTCCTTTTTTTCTCCCTCCCCCCCGCAGCGGAAAAGGAGTGCGGAGGGGGGGGAGCAAGGAAGAGCGATAAACCCCCACGATCTTGGTCTGAATTTAAGTTCAGGGGATTTTAAGGTGTTAAAAGTGCCTAAAGAGAAGAAAGAAGCTGAAGATATCAACCTGTAAATATTTTCCTGTGAAGCAGGCACCCTCGGGTTATGAGGACTTGAAATGCACTTTGACAACCTAGCAATAGCCAAAATTCGCTCCAGGTCTGCAAGTTTAGGCAGGCCCTTCCCTTCCTTCATACAAGAAGCTTCACCCACCACCTTTGGCCGCCAGGCCCACCTCTTTCCTTATCCAAAAAAAAAAAAAAAAAAATCCTGAGCACCAGGGCTGAGTTGAGGATCTGACCCCATGGGACATAAAGCCAATTTTGTTGGAGTTAGGGCGCTTTTCACGACCCCTAAGACCGCTGGTCCCTTAAATTCGGCCAGAGATTTAGGGTTTGTCGCTCTTTGTGTGTCCCCACCCCCCCCGCCCCTTCCGGCTGCTGTGCATAAGGGGAGGGAGGGAAAAAGGGACAAAAAAATGAGGCTTCTCCGGTGCTGGGGAGCCACCCCGTCGTTGTGATTCCTTCTCTTAAAGGGGCGGGGGGAGGCAAAAAACAACAGCAAAAAGAAGCAAGGAGAGCCCGGCACTTTCCGCATCAAGATTTTTCACCCCCCCCGGAGAGCAGGTACATAAAAAGTGGCTGGGACGCCTTAGGGGGCGTGGTCCATTAATTTTCATAAATCGGAGCTGGTGGGTAAACAATTTTAAGCTCCGGAGCTGGGGCCATTTGCGGCAGAGTTTAGGGGTGTGAAAAAGGCCCTTAGAGTTAACCAGAGATATTAGCGAGTAAAAATAATCTTTGAGTGTTTGCAGTCACAAAAATCACCCCGCGAACCAAAACGGATGAATGGCGTTGGCCCAAAGATATCTTACCTCTGGCGCAAAAAGGAACATCACTCCACCAACTTGCTCGGCTTAATAAGGAACTAAACAAGCTTAGGTATCAAAAAGTAACATATTTACTATCAAAATATTACAAAAGGGAAAACAGCAATAGAACAATACAAAAATACTTAGCATTCTCTTGGAGAAAAGGGAAGGAGGGCAAATCGCATTCTGGCAGGAACCACTAATGCGCTGCTGTTTTAGCTTTCAGTGGCTTACAGAAGGGAAGGCCCTTTTTATACTAGAGTTAAGGGGGAAGGTGAGAGGGAAAACATAATAGCCTGGTTTTGTTCTAGAGAGTCGTATAAAGGGGAAGAGCCCTTTGATGGTGCCTTGCAAAGAGAAAAAAACCAACAGATTTTGCAAATTGATCAAGTCCTGAGGATTATTTATTCACCTCATCATTGGTTATCATCTTCCACCAGAAACCTCGCTTTTTTTGTTTCCAGGGTGCTTCTGTTTAGGGGGTTGTTTTGTTTTTTTTTTTCACACGCAAAATCGCCATTGGAAAAAGTGGATTAGACTACGAAGATTGTGTTTATAAAATCAAACACGGTGTGGAAAAGTAGATAAGGAAAAACTGTTTTTCCCTTCGCACAACACTAATAGGGGGCTTCGATGAACTTTTGGGTGCTAGATCTCAATCAAATAAGAGAAAGTACTTTTTCACCAAGGATCATGGTCTGTGGAATCCCTCAAGAAATAAGTGGTGAAGGGCCCCAGCCTTGAACTTTAAGAAAGGATTAACAAGTTCCTGGAAAACAAGGGTACCATGGCTTCATTGATGGATGCCTAAGGACAACGATGGAGATGTGTAATCCCATCTTAAACCAGGGTATTCAAGGCCCGATGTGGGGAGTGGTTCAGGAGACGTATTAGTCCATGCGTTCCCAAAGCATCTGGTGGGGCCACGTAGAAACAAAGCTGGAAGAGGGGGCCTTTGGCCTGATCCAGCAGGCTTTATGTTCTTATGTTCTTTGTTCTAACCTCCGGGTTGGAGGAGGCGGATATCTCTCATTGCCATTTGCGGGGAATCTTAAGCATTGAAGCAACGTTGGGGAATACCCTGAAGCAAAGGGTGAGCCACTGAGTGAGACGAAGTGGAATGGATGGGCTGGGCCTTTCCACAAGATGTTCTTATGTTTTTATGTTTTAAGATGAAGTTGGAAGAACCACAAGGCCTCAAGTTTAACCCCTACGAGAGGCAGGCAAACCAGTTGAAGGTATTTGCTAGGGGGGTTGTCCAAATTTCTTCTTAATGCCTCCATTTTTTGGGAGCCTCACCCCCTCGAGGTACAGTATTGATTCCATCATCGATACTCTAACAATTAGGAATTTTTTTTCCTGATATTAACCAAAAGCTGGGTTCTGAGTCCATTGTTGTATCTGCACTCTGGGTGACGAGAACAGACCGCCCCTCCCTGTAGGACAGCCTTCAATATTAAAAAGTGTTCCTATCCCCTGTTTCTTTTCCCAATTAAACTCAAATCATAAATCATAGAATGATAAAGTGGAAGAGACCTTAAGGGCCATCTAGCCAACCCCCCCTGCAGGAACCCCATCACAGGACCCGAAGTGGTCACCAGCCCTGCTTAAAAACCTCCAAAAAGGGGATCCACGCCCCTTTGTGGCAGGGTGTTCCTTGGGTTGAATGCCAATTGGGTTGGGGGAAGAACGAAAAGGGTGGACTGGGAAGCTTTTGACTTTGACTTGATGTTAGTTTACCAGGCCAGTCCCTTGGCCCAACAGAGGTGAAGCTATGGATGGATTGTTCAAGTCAAAATACCTCCCCCACCCCCTTTATCCATAGAAGGGGGTGAGTCAACCGTGGCTGATCCATTTGCAACAATGGGCTTTTAGGCTTTTAAAGGAGTGTTGTTTCTCTTTTTCCCCCACCAGAAGATTAAACATGTCCCTTTTAAAAATTAAGCATATGCTTTTATTTAAACAGTCCTGACATCCATTTCGGGGGCGGGCATATTTTTGAAAAATCCCCCCTCTCCGTCGGCCAGGAGACATTTCTGGGGAAGGTAAACACCCGCTTACAAGGGGATGAACAACACGTGTGGGAAGCAGACACAAGCCCTTTAGGAAAGCTTCTGGGGGGGGGGGGGCTTGGCCAGCAACGATGGCCCCGAAGAGAAATCATTCGCAAGGCGACCCCCTTTGGATCCAAGGTGAAAGCCCCTCGGGACCTTGATTCCCTTTTGAGGCCAGCAATTGAAGGTACAGTGGAACCTTTTTATAAAGGAATTGATTCATTCCAAAGAAATTATTAAGCAAATTTTCCTTTAGACACATTTCCCATAGGATGCAATGAAAACCGTAATCCCTATTCGCGACCATTTTTATGTTGTACGGATTGCCCCATAGGCGATTCCGTAAGCAAATTCCCCCTAGCTCCGGAAATTTTTTTTTTGTTGTTGTACGATTTTATGTATACAAACTATTTGTTATACAGTACGCGGGTCCACTGTATGCTCAAAGCACCACTTCTTGTGTGTGTGGTGGGGAAGGATGGTTTTAAATTTGTATTATATGGCAGATCACAACAAGACATTATTTTAGGAAAGCATAAATACACTATACTGCCCTTTCATACAAGACGGGACCTAGGTAACCCATCGAATGCATGGTGGAAAAGAAATACGTGGCCCTCGTATAACAAAAAGGTTTGTAAAATAAAATCTTACAACAAAAAAAAAAAAATCCAAGTAGGGGAAATTTGATTAACTAATCGTCTATGGGGCGGGATCTGCTACAACATAAAAGGCCGCATTAGGGATGACGTACTTATTTCAACGCATTCCTATGGGAAATTTGTTAAAGGAAAATTTGCTTAACTAATTTCATTTGGAACGAATTAATTCCTTTGTACAAGGTACCACTGTACAAATGATTTGGGATGGGTTTGGTGATTGTGCGTTTTTGTTTTTCAGGAAATTGTTGTTTGAGCTACTCTGCCCCCCCGGTCCAGTGGGTGCCCACTAGAACACGGGCACTGCCAGCAGTATGCCTACTGGGGAGGCGGGTGGGCGTGCCGAACCCCGTTAAGACGAAAATACGAACCACCCCAAAGGCCAATTCCATGCTAGGGATTATCAAGAAGGGGAATGAAAATAAAACAGCCAACATTATAATGCCATTGTACAAAATGATAGTAAGGTCACACTTGGAGTATTGTGTACAATTCTGGTCATCACATCTCAAAAAAACAAGGGAACTGGAAAAGGTGCAGAAGAGAGCGACTAAAATGATTACTGGGTGGGGCACCTCCCTTATGAGGAAAGCTAAAACATTGGGGGCTCTTTAGTCTGGAAAAAGGCGCCCCAGGAAGGATATGATTGAGACGTACAAAATAATGCAGGGCATGAGTAAAGTGGATAGAGGGATGCTCTTCACCCTCTCACAAAATACCAGAACTAGGTGACATCACTTCAAAATTGCGGGTTGGGAGAGTGAAACAGAGAAAGAATATTTTTTTTCATCCAGCGTGTTGTTGGGATCCTTCAAAAGGGGTTGGACAGATTCCTGGAGAAAAGTCCATCCCAGGTTACAAACCATGCTGGAGGACGGTCATCTCCGGCTTAAAACCAAGGTACTTCAGGCCCAGATGCAGGGGAGTGGTATCAGGAGACAGATATCTAGTCTGAGAGCTCCCAGAGGCATATGGTGGGGCCACTGTGAGATACAGGAAGCTGGACTAGATGGGCCGTTTGGCCTGATCCAGCAGGGCTCTTCTTGGTCTTATGTTTATGTGTATGACCTAGTAGGATGGGCAAGAGTGGTATAATAACAACCATAATTGATAACTGAATTGAATCACACGTGGGCACGGAGAGGAAAACGATGGAAGTCTCCCAAGCAATAGGAAGTGGCCTTGCTGCCAATGGGTGGTATAAAAACCCAATAAATGAAATAAATAAATAAAATAAAACAAGTCTGCCAGGATTTCCTGTTGAAGCGGGGAGTAACACAGTAGCTTCTCTGGCTACCAAGGGCATACAGGCCACAACGTATTCCTGGAGGGGTGGAGGATATTTTAACTGCAAAGATTTATTCTCTTTCCTGAGGGGACCCGTGATAATGGTGGAGCGTGGCCTCCTTCTTCTTCAGAGGCAATGGGGGTGCTATGCAAACTGCCACCCAACGCCAGGGAAACCTGTGTCCCGGTCCTGCGTGGAAATGGCTCTGCCTCCACTGAGGGCCTACTAGTTACCGTGGCAACGGGGCCCTCATCCGGCATCTTTCCCTAAAAGAAAAATGACTGCATGCAGTTTAGACGAAGATGCTGGACGTACATCAGGCCCTTTATTGCCTCCCTGGCTGTCTCTGGAAAAGAGCAGGGAGAGGCAAAGCAAACAGCTGGTTTGTGGAACAAACACTAAAAACCAATGTTGAATGCTGGCTTTCTATTGCATTTCAAAAATAACAGTGGGGGCTGGTGGTTCAGTGGGAAGCAGGTCTATGTAAATAATAAGAATAAGCCCCACACGGCTAAATCTTGTCATTTTTTGTTTCCAGTCCCATGGCCAACATCCAGATTCCTTTTGGGAACCGAGGAGCTGGGAAGGAAACCAACAACGATGGGGGATGCAGAACGTGTGTGAGGAAACGGAGTGTGGCTTTAAATTAATAAAACAAACTCCCTCTAATTACACAGTGGTCAAAATGGTTCAGGCAGGGACCAAGAGAGCAAACGAGCTTCAAGTCTCCCTCAGCAGACCACCGCTTATTTGTTAGTCTACATCAACTGGCACTTATAGTTTCGAATGCATTCAACTCAGAGACTCTGGTAATGAGAAAGAATGTAACGCTTCTGTTTACTCACAGTTCTTCTTATATAAAAGCCTACACTATATTATGCACAAATAATGTTACCTGGTTACATTGCTCAACTTAACTGACTGACTAGCAACATACCTGAGAGAACCCTTCGCTCTTCCTGTCTTCACATTTCATACCTAACACTGACTGGAAAGAAAAGGTAGGGAACTATTGGCTGCTATTGGGTTGACTGATATTTACTCCATTCCAGAATAATCCCTCACCTGGGTGACTGAGAATCTTCACAGACAGCAGTGATTCATAGAGATGGACATCCATAGCTTAAGCATCCGTGACAGATACCTTTCCTAAATCTGTTTAAAAATCTCTTATGGAGGACTCTTTTTCTGGTTGGGGGAGCCTTGCATAGATTAATGTGCTTTTAAGATGCCTTTAATTTTTTGACAGTTTCTGTCTCTTGCATCACATGGGGAGACAGGTCTTTCCAAGAGGTGCTGCCTTGACCTCCTATTACAGAAGCAACCTGGGAATTGTTTATTTATTTATTTACAGTATTAGATTTCTATACCAACCATCTAGTTACCAGGCTACTCTGGGCAGTGTACAACAAGTAAACAATAAATTATAATTCAAAAAACAACAATAGAAACGGTAGTGTGAAAAGAATTAATTAATAATGGGCAGAGGCAGTATAAATAACTTAGGATGGGATATGAACATTCGAGGTATGGGCCGGACTCAGGAAAGGCCCAGTTAGACATCTGTGCCTTCTTTTGCAAACTCAGAAAGTGTGGCATGGAGAAATGCATGAAAATCTGAACTGCAACTCTGGATTTTAGATCTTTTATTACAATAGATTGGGCACATCTGAGAAGTCAGGATTCCTTGAAAAGACCTGGAATCAGGCTGGGGGAACAGGGGGAGGTGGAAAGCAGCAGGGAAAAGGAGGACCAAATACGAGATGGACAGGCTCCCAAAGGAAGCCACAGGCTTCAGTTTGCAAGAGCTGAGCCAAGCTGCTGCAGACAGGACATTTGAGAGATTGCCCATTCATGGATCAGAGGCAACTTGATGGCACATCACAATTATAATATATAAACACACACCTGAATATGTGTGATCTTTATTCCCCCATTTTTTATTACAGTAGGACTTCGGTATCCACTGGGGATCAGTTCAAGGCCTTCCCATGGATAATAAAAACCGTGGATGGAGAGAAACGCCCAAAACTGCTGTTTTACGACAGCAGCTTGCTTTAGGGCTGCTGTTTGTGACAGTAGCTTGCTTTGCGGCTGCTGAATTATTTATTTAAATTTTCCCCCCTCTGCCAACCGTGGATAACTGAATCGTGGTTAAAGAATCAGTAGATACGAGGGTCCTACTGTTTATTTTTTAGATTTATATACTGCACCATCTAGAATAGGCCACCCTGGGGGTTTAAAAAGTTACATCATAACAAACAAAGTACAACATAAAACAGCATAACAAGCCCAAATAACTAATTCCACAATAAAATCATTGCACACAATGTTCAAGAAACAAAGACAGCAAGGACGGAATATAATTACAAAGCAGGTCATGAGAAAGATGCTAAGGAGGAGATAAAGAGCTGTGTGTCATCAGCACAGTGGATCTTTATTCAATGCCCATTATGTTATGTGAGAGCCTGCCCCCTCTAGTTGCCCTCCAGGGGTGATGCACTACAGCTTCCATCATCCCCCACCAGCATGGCTTTTAGACTGGAGCCCCCACCCCAAAAGCATGGTTACTGATCCCAGTGGCTGAAGTAAACAGGGGAGGTGTCACAGTCCTGTCGTCTGGAGAATACCTGATTGAGGAATCAGTCCGGTTCAGTCGCATGTGACTGCACCAGCATAAGACGTACATGCAGAACTGACAGCGAACCTGTGCTTTTGGGGGCATGGAAGTGTTCTTTTCATGGCCCAGTGGATAAACTGCACCACTGCAGTCTAGACTCTGCTCACAACCTGAGTTTGGTCCCGACGGACTCAGGTAGACAGCCTCCCATCCTCCAGAGGCCGGCCAAAGGAGTACCCAACTTGCTGGTGTGCGGGCAATGTGTAGCCCGCACAACTAAAATTGCAAACCACCCAAAGAGTGCTTTTAAGTGCCATGGAGCGGTACATAAGCAAAGTACAGTGGTACCTTGTATAAAAAATAATAATTCGTTCCAAATGAAATTATGTTAAGCAAATTTCTCTTTATACAAATTTCCCATAGGAATGAACTGAAAACGGAGTAATCCCTAATTGCGACCATTTTTATGTTGTACAGATTTTATGTTATACAAACCGTTTGTTATATGAGGGTCCACTATATACAGCTTTGCTTTTCTGCACCTGTGCAGCAAAAGGGTGAGCATCCCTTAACAATACCTTTGCTCTGTGCTGAAAACTAACATACACTGCTAGTGGGCTGAGAAATGGCAAATGGTTTTTAATGTAACCAAATGTAAAGTAATACATATTGGGGTAAAAATCCAAACTTCATCTATCAACTCATGGGCTCTGAGTTATCCGTGACGGATCAGGAAAGAGATTTGGTGTGTTGGTGGACAGCTCCATGAAGGTGTCTCCCAGTGTGTGGCAGCGGTGAAGAAGGCCAATTCCATGCTAGGGATGATCAAAAAGGGCATTGAAAATAAAACAGCCAACATTATAATGCCATTATACAAAACAATAGTAAAGCCCCACCTGGAGTATTGTGTACAATTCTGCTTACCGCATCTCAGAAAGACATAGTGGAACTGGAAAAGGTGCAGAAGAGAGCGACTAAAATGATTATGGGCTGGGGCACCTCCCTTATGAAGAAAGGCTAAAACATTTGGGCCCTCTTTAGTCTGGAAAAAAGGCGCTTGAGGGGGGATATGATTGAGACATACAAAATAATGCAGGGTATGAGTAAAGTGGATAGAGGGAAGCTCTTCTCTCTCTCCCAAAATACCAGAACTAGGGACATACACTCAAATTGAGGGTGGGAGAGTAAGAACTGAAAAGAAAATATTTTTTCACCCAGTGCGTTGTAAGTCTATGGAACTCCCTGCCACACAATGTGGTGGATGGCATCTGACCTGGATGCCTTCAAAAGGGGATTGGACAGATTCCTGGAGGAAAAGTCCATCACAGGTTACAAACCATGAGGGAGATGTGTAATCTCCCAGGCTTAAAACCGGGGTACTTCAAGGGCCAGATGCAGGGGAGTGGTAGCAGGAAACAGATATCTAGTCTCCTGTGCTCCCAAACGCATCTGGTGGGGCCACTGTGAGATACAGGAAGCTGGACTAGATGGGCCTTTGGCCTGATCCAGCAGGGCTCTTCTTATTTTCTTATGTTCTTATGCCTTTACATCCTACAGGTACATCCATGCGTAACGGTGTCTTATTATGACGGATAACTTTCTTTTCACACACAAGCACTGTGCTCTGCATGTAGGGCGTATTTTAAAGAACTGGAATCTTTTGCTTCTTGACATCCGCCAGCCTATTAACGAAAGATGATGGGGCTGGGGGGAGGCCTCCCTCCTGTCTCCTGGTGTCAGGGCCGCCCGTGGCCGTGGCCTTCCCAGGGAGGGTCACAGCTCCGTGTGGCGCCTGCCCTGCTTCTCCCGGGAGCCCAGCCGTGGGGCTGTCCCTCGCAGGTCTCCTCCTCGTGGCGGCTCGGTGTCCACTTCGGCCTCCGTGGCCCCACGTGCCGTGGCTCCCTTCTCCGTGGGCGCCCTGACCTTGCTTTCTCGGGAGACCCCCACCTCCTCCTCGTGGCTAAGGAAGCTCCCGCCGTTGTAAATCGTAAATTCCGGACGGGTGGGCGCCATCTTGCTCAGGAAGTCGTAGGCGGGAAGCCGGGGTCTCCACTCCTCGTCAGAGAGGGTGACTGCGGAGGGAGAAGAAAGCAGAGGGACAAGTCAACCAACTGCTTACAGTCGGAAGCAGAAGGCCTCCTAAGAAGCAGAGGTGGGAAACATTTGGGTCTCCGAAACCCCATGGAGGAGATTCCAGAGATATGCTAGGCTGAAGGATTAGGGCTAAGATTAGGGTTAGGGTTAGGGTTAGTTCAAGAATCCAACATTTCCGATTAAAGATGTGCACGAACCAGTTCGTCCCAGTTTGTAAAGGCAGCAGGCAACACAGCGTAAAGCAGACACAAACACCCCAAAGCCATATAACACACACACAAAAACCAGCCTGCATTAAGAACAGGAGATTCGGAAAAGAAGAACATAAGAACATAAGAAGAACCATGCTGGATCAGGCCAAAGGCCCATCTAGTTCAGCTTCCTGTATCTCACAGTGGCCCCACCAGATGCTTTTGGAAGCGCATGTAGTAGTGTAACTACTAAATGCATCTAAGAACATAAGGACAGCCTTGCTGGAACAGGTCACAGCCCATCCAGCCCAGCATTCTGTCTCACACAGGGGCTCACCATTTGCTTCAGGGTATTCCCAGGCAGATGTCTTCACCTGCTTACGATTCCCCGCAAATGGCATTGAGAGAGATCCTGCCTCTCTCTCCAACCCGGAGGTTGTCCTTAGGCATCCATCATGATAGCCATGGATACCCTTGTTCTCCAGGAACTTGTCCAATCTATTACTATATATCTCCCCAACAACCCGTATTTAATTTAAACAACTATTTTAGCACTTCATTAGCGGCATCATCTCAACAGGTGGAAATGTTGACTCTATTGACTGTATTGACTTTATTGACTGTAACTCTTAGAATCCCCCATCCAACATGGCCGCTGGTAGAATATTCTGGACGAGGCAGCCCATCTGCCAGTATTACACGGGCCGGGGAATTTCTCCTGGAAGTCACCGTCCAAAAACTAACTTTTCCGAGCTCTGAACAAATGAGAAAGCAGCAAGTGTACAATGAGAATAGGAACTCAACAACCTCTTTCTGCATGGGGAAAAAAGGCTGGGGCTCTATTGCCCTCTGGCGGTTAAATCCTGCACGCTCCCTTAACGTGAATCCTGTGAGCAAAACTTGGCTTCAGACTCTTCTTGACGCTGAAAGGGGCTTCATGTCTTCCTTATCACCGGCTGTTCTTCCCAGCGTTACATCTTCTGATTACCGGACTGCACTCACTATTTTGAATAATTTTAGAGCCAAGAAAGTTAAATTCCTATACTACTTACTTACTTTCTTACTTATGTATTTATTTATATCGCGCCCATCATGCCTAAAATATCACTCTGGGTGGCTACTTCTACTTGGAAATCCTGAAAAGGGTTGCCATAAGTCAAAATTCACTTGATAGCAAATGATTATTAATAAAGATAGGTTTGCTTTTGGGTTGCGTACATGCACCGCACCCCTTCCCCTTCCCCTTCAAGTTCCTATTTGAATCCCTCCTTGTGTGACAATTGTTTGAGTTGGCATGACAAGGGATAGATGTGACCATTCATTAACGCGCAGTAATCCTCCACTATATCAGACATCACTGTATTTGCATAACGAACCAGTACGATTCTGGACTATGTACTGTTTACAACCTCCAGAGGAACAGCCTTTGCACAAAACGATAGTAAGGCCGCACCTGGAGTATTCTGGCAGCACCTGGAGTATTCTACAATTCTGGTCACCGCATCTCAAAAAAGACATAGTGGAACTGAAAAAGTTGCAGAAGAGAGTGACTAAAATGATTACTGGGCTGGGGTACCTCCCTTATGAGGAAAGGCTAAAACATTTGGGGCTCTTTAGTCTGGAAAAAAGGTGCCTCAGGGGGGGATATGATTGAGACATACAAAATAATGCAGGGCATGAGTCAAGTGGATAGAGGGACGCTCTTCTCCCTCTCACGAAATACCAGAACTAGGAGACATCCACTCAAATTGAGGGCTGGGAGAGTAAGAACAGACAAAAGAAAATATATTTTTAACCAGCATGTTGTTAGTTAGTGGAACTCCCTGCCGCAGGATGTGGTGATGGCATCTGGCCTGGATGCCTTCAAAAGGGGATTGGACCAATTCCTGGAGGAAAAGTTCATCACAGGTGACAAACCATGATGGAGATGTGTCATCTCCAGTGTTAAAACCAGGGTATTTCAAGGGCCAGATGCAGGAGAGTGGTATCAGGAGACAGATATCTAGTCTCATGCGCTCCCAGAGGCATCTGGTGGGGCCACTGTGAGATACAGAAAGCTGGACTAGATGGGTCTTTGGCCTGATCCAGCATGGCTCTTCTTACATTCTTATGTTCTTATGTTCTTGATATTCTCATTGTCAAAAAAGAAACTGAAACCCCAGGATTCCTTAAAGACTATTTTATTTTACTATTTTATTTCGCTTTCTTCCACTGCAGTTCACTGGAACCCATTGGAACACACAGAGACAAATCTTAGGGACTAGAAGAGTGCAATGCTGCTTGATTGTGGATTTAGCACAACAGGCGGCAGCCTGGGTGGGACAGTTCTGGATCCCATGTTATGGCCTGAATTTTTTTGCACTTCCCTTTTTCCTTTCAGATGCCTAGTGTAAACTTGGCATATAATGCTCACTTAAAAGCAAATCCACACAGTCCTTGTTACGTAGGGAGTCACCCATTCTTGAAACACCTTAACTCATCATAGCAACATTGCTCTCCATGGTGAGTGTTTTTTTTTTATTACCCCCAAAGCCTCCTGTTCAGCTGTAGATGAGGAGTTTAAAATCTCCCCACGTGAACATAATTTCTCAGGAAAGAAGCCAAGTTCTCAATAAGGGTGCTTTTACATGACCTCTAAAATCCGCTGACAACTTAAATTTGGACCAGAGATCATGGGGTTTGTTCCTCTTCCTGTGTTCCCACTCTTCTGCAATCCATTGCTCCTGTCTGCAGGGAGGGGAGGGAGAAACAAATGAGAAAAGAATGCAGGCTCAACTCTGCTCACCTCTGTCTGCCTCCAGAGCAGCCCTGTAGCGATTCCTGTCTCTTAAAGGGGCGGCGGGGACGAAAAAACAAACAGAAGGCGAGGGGAGCCCAGCATCCACAGCTTTACAATCCACATCGGAAGTTTTTTTTACCTCCGGAGATCAGGTACTTCTAAAGTGCGCTGGGGCGCGCCTAGGTGGTCGTGGTCGTACTTCATTTTGTTTAAAGTCCGCAGCTGGTGGGAAAACAATTTTAAGCTCCGCATCTGGGAGCCCTTTGCCTTGGATTTTAGGGGTCATGTAAAAGCAGCCTAAGTTGGAGGAGCTGCCAGGAGCAGACAGCAATTTAAGAGAATCTTCACTCAGATACTACAAACAGAGCACTCTGCTAAATACACAAATACAACTTGGAAGACCCCAAGGACTTTTGTGACCTAGCACTATGTGTATCTGTTTGCTTCAGCTCTGCCCTGAGGGTGTCCAAAAAGACGAGAGAGGCCAGCGCATCTTATGATAAGGAGACGGCCAATGCACACTTACTGCTCTGAGCTTCTTGGCCAGACGGCAGCGTCTCGATCCAAGCCAGGATGTCGGGTTCCGAAAGGGATCGATCCGGTGGAAAAACGAACACTTGGCCCCCCGAATGGGGGTTGATCCAGAGGAGAAGCGGCAAAGGCGGAAGAGGGCTCCCAAAATAAGCCTTCAGGATCCCCCAGCCAACTGGGGTGTTCTTGCTGTGTTAAAAAGAGCAACAGGTCAGAAGCGTGCAGTTCAGAACAACAGAAACAGATTGCTCTCTTTGAGAAAGAACTCAAACCGAGATCCTTGTCAAGTCAGGGGGGGTGTTCCTTAAGTACATCTGCACCAGGAAGCATCTTGGTTTGGTTTGAACTGCAAACACCGCTGCTGAAGAATGTTTGCGCTGAATTCTGAAAATGGCGGATTCTCACTGTAATCAAGCTACCTTGGATTATGTCTGTGAAGATTCTCAGTCATACAGGTGAGTTTATCTGGAAGTTGAGTCATGGCAACTGGACTTCTTTTATCATTATATTATATTATATTATATTATATTATATTATATTATATTATATTATATTATATTATATTATATTATATTATAGCATAGCATAGCATAGCATACTGCTGATTCAGGACCAGAATCAGCAATACATCTCCACTTGAAGGACAAAGGGCACTCATTCAAAGATGAGGATGTACACTTATTAGACGGAGAAGATAGGTGGTCTGAGAGAGGGGTCAGGGAAGCCATTCATGTGAGTGTTGAAAACCCTTCTCTCAACAGAGGTGGGGGCCTCAGGCAGAGTCTATCTGCTACTTATCAGGGTGTGCTTTCAACAATACCCAGACAAATCAAAAATACTTCATGCCTCCACCACCAAGGCCATAGCTAATGACCGATACTTTATGGCAGGCATGTCCAAACTTAGGCCCTCCAGATGTTTTGGCCCACAACTCCCATAGTCCTTTGACATTGGCAATCTAAGGTTAGAATTCCGGGAGTTGTGGTCCAAATCATCAGGAGGGCCAAAGTTTAGACATGCCTGCTTTACGGGTTTCATCACTTTAGGCCATTGTTCACCTTAAGGCTATGGATACTGTTGTCCACCTAATGAGCCTGTTCAGGCCATTGTTCATCTTATGAGCCTACTTCAGACCAGGGTGACAAGAGGTCAAAGGGAACTATAAAATGGAGGACTCGCAATTAGCTTTCTTCAGACAGAAGAAGCTGTTTGGATATGCAGTGAAACGATTCTGTCTCTCAAGAAAAAGAACTCCAGTGGCCATGACCCAACCCCCAGATACCTTGGATTAGTACACACCGAGACGTGCAATACAGAGATTTCATGTACAGCAGTCAAATGTGCAGTGGGAAAAACGGACCCAATTTTCCCCCTGATCGGTTTTTGGTTCTGCTTCAGCCTTTCAGGAAAGAAATGGGGATGCTTAGGGCCTTTTCACACGACCCCTAAACTCCGCGGCAAATGGCTCCCAGCTCCGGAGCTTAAAATTATTTCCCCACCAGCTCCGGAGTTTACAGATAATTAAGTGCGACCACGCCCACTTTAGCGCGTCCCAGTGCACTTTTCATGTACCTGCTCTCGGAGGGTGAAAATTCCTGATGCGGATATAACAGTAGTGACTGCCGGGCTCTCCTTGCTTCTGTTTGTTCTTTTTTTGCCCCCCGTCCCTTTAAGAGATCTGAATGCAGTGCCGGGAGCAAAGCGAGATGGCAGAATGGAGGTGAGCGGCATTCTTTTCTTCCTTTTTTTCTCCCTCCCCTCACGCAGCCAGCAGCCAGGAGTGCGGAGGGGGTGGGAACGCAGGAAGAGCGACAAACCCCTAAGATCTCTGGTCCGAATTTAAGTGGCCAGCGGATCTTAGGGGTTGTGTGAAAAGGCCCTGAGTCTTGAGCAAAGAAGGCCGAGAGGGGATAGGGCAGCCCTCTTCAGATACAGTATATGAAAGGTAGACCTACAGAGTTGGGGCAGGATCTCTTCTCCATCATCTCAGACTGCAGGGCATGCAATCATGGCCTCAAGCTACAGGAAGCCAGATTTCAGCTAAATGCCAGGGGGAAAGCCTCTTAACGCAGGGGTATCCAAACTTTTTGCAAGGAGGGCCCGATATGGTGAGGTGAAAATGTGTGGGGGCCTACCATTCAGCCACATTTGGTCCCTGGGCTGGACTTTGGACAAGTCTCTATAACATGCAAGGAGGCAGGGAAGATGCTGCAGCAACAGAGCCGGGGGTGGGTAGGCTGGGCAGGTGGCTGGGGGGGATGGACAGAGGCAGGGAGGGCAGGTAAAACTGCAAGCTGACTCCTCCATCTGGTATGGGGAGGGGCCAGCTGGCAGCGATGCGTGACAGGCTGAGCCTGCGGGGAGAGGAGGCCGTGGGCCACTCGGAATTTGAAAATGGGCCGCATTTGGTCCCCAGGCCTGACTTTGGACATGCCTGTCTTAATGGTAGAGCAGTATGACAATGGAAGCAATGACTTCAGAAGGTAGTGGAACAAAGTATGTTGTTACGAACAGGTGAAGGGGAATGCTGGGCCATGCTCTCCAGAAAACATCATAAAACTAGGGGGGAAGAGATAGATAGATAGATAGATAGATAGATAGATAGATAGATAGATAGATAGATAGATAGATAGATAGATAGATAGATAGATAGATAGATAGATAGATAGATAGATAGATAGATAGATAGAAGTGTTCTGCAAAGTGTTCTGCTTATATACCGCCCCATACCACTACAAGTAGTCTCTGGGCGGTTTATAATTTTAATTACAGTGTGCAGGCTACACATTGCCCCCCCCCCCAAGCAAGCTGGGTACTCATTTTACCGGCCTCGGAAGGATGGAAGGCTGAGTGAACCTTGAGCCTGCTACCAGGGATTGAACCCAGGTCGTGAGCACAGTTTTACCTGCAGTACAGGCATTTAACCACTGCGCCATGAGGCTCATAGATAGATAGATAGATAGATAGATAGATAGATAGATAGATAGATAGATAGATAGATAGATAGATAGATAGATAGATAGATAGATAGATAAGGAAGGAAGGAAGGAAGAGGTAGGTAGGTAGGTAGGTAGATAGATAGATAGAGTTCTAGTCTTAATGACCCTATACCTCCTTCTAGAAGGCAGAAGCTGAAAAAGGTCGTTCATACTGTACAAACTTATACGCCAACATATGCTGGGATTCTATATCTCCTGCCCCTGAACGGAAGTCCGCACAGCGGAAACCAGTGTGCTTACAGGTTGAGCCAGCAGGCAAGGAAGTCTCCCCGGTGCTCGCCTTCAGCCAAACGCCTCATTCCTCCTGCGACTTTTCCCCTCAGAGGCCCATCGCTGAACAAAACCAGCAAGGGTTTCTCTAGCTGGAAGTAGGTTGGTAGGTTTCCCACAGTGATTTCCGGCTGGGAGAAAAGAGAGGCGAAGAGAAGTACAGAAAGAGAGGGGGCAGACCTCGTGCAGTTTCGATAGATCCACGGCAGAGAGATGCCTAGCATTAGCTCTTGATAATAATTCTACTCTTATCTCTCAACCGCTTAGATTCTGTGCAAGGAACTGGACTCCCAAAGAACCATGACTGAGACTTCCCAGACAAAAGAGAAGGTGTATTGAAGCAGACAACGGTGGTGGCTAGACCCAGGGATGGTGGTAAGTCTTTGGGTAAAAAACCCTAACTCCGAATGTCTGGCACCACGTCCCGAGTGCCTATTGCAAACAAGCTTTTTTCAACCTTGAAAAAAGGGAGGGTGGGTGAGTTCTGATCTGTGAACACATTGGGGGGAAAAATCTCAAGTCAAGTCAGTGCCTGATAAGAACATAAGAACATCAGAAGAGCCCTGCTGGATCAGGCCAACGGCCCATCTAGTCCAGCTTCCTGGATCTCCCAGTGGCCCCACCAGATGCGTTTGGGAGCGCATGCGACTAGATATCTGTCTCCTGATACCACTCTCCTGCACCTGGCCCTTGAAGTACCCTGGTTTTAAGCCTGACGATTACACATCTCCATCATGGTTTGTAACCTGTGATGGACTTTTTCTCCAGGAATCTGTTCAATCCCCTTTTGAAGGCATCCAGGCCAGATGCCATCACCACATCCTGTGGCAGGGAGTTCCACGGACTAACAACGCGCTGGGTGAAAAAATATTTTCTTTTGTCTGTTCTTACTCTCCCAGCCCTCAATTTGAGTGGATGTCCCCTAGTTCTGGTATTTTGTGAGAGGGAGAAGAGCTTCCCTCTATCCACTTTACTCATGCCCTGCATTATTTTGTATGTCTTAATCATATCCCCCCTCAGGCGCCTTTTTTCCACACCAAAGAGCCCCAAATGTTTTAGTCTTTCCTCATAAGGGAGGTGCCCCAGCCCAGTAATCATTTTAGTCACTCTCTTCTGCACCTTTTCCAGTTCCACTATGTCTTTCTTGAGATGCGGTGACCAGAATTGTACACAATACTCCAGGTGCGGCCTTACTATTGTTTTGTATAATGGCATTATAATGTTGGCTGTTTTATTTTCAATCCCCTTTTTGATCACCCCTAGCATGGAATTGGCCTTCTTCACCGCTGCCACACATTGGGGAGACACCTTCATGGAGCTGTCCACCAACACACCAAGATCTCTTTCCTGATCTGTCACGGATAACTCAGAGCCCATGAGTTGATAGATAAAGTTTTGATTTTTTTGCCCCAATAATTACATTTAGCTACATTAAATTGCATTTGCCATTTCACAGCCCATTCCTCCAGTTTGGAGAGATCCTTGTGGAGTTCTTCACAATCTTCTCTGCTTTTTACCACATGGAAAAGTTTTGTGTCATCCGCAAACTTGGCCACCTCACTGTTTATCCCTGTCTCCAGGTCATTTATGAACAGATTGAAAAGCACCGGTCCCAGGACAGATCCCTGGGGCACACCGCTTTTATCTTCTCTCCATTGTGAAAATTTCCCATTGACACCTACTCTAGAAACCAAAGACCTCCCTTTGGTTTCTATTTTTTTCCTTTCTTCTCTCCCAATCCCAGAAGCCTCACCTGGGGAATGCAGGCAATCTCTGGGGCTGGAAGCACTAGGATTACAATAAATCCCATCCCAAATTATGACATAAGAACCTAAGAACCTAAGAAGAGCCCTGCTGGATCAGGCCAAGGGTCCATCTAGTCCAGCTTTCTGTATCTCACAGGGGCCGCACCAGATGCTTCTGGGAGCGCACAGGACTAGATCTCTGTCTCTTGATACCACTTCCCTGCCTCTGGCCCTTGAAGTGTCCCGGTTGGCAAGTATCTAGTATCTACTGTTTGTTTTATTGCAAATCGTTTTGGGATGTTTGGGGGTTATTGGGCTTGTGTTGTGGTTTGTTGTGCATTTTTATTATTTATTTTGTTCGTTTTACTTTGTGCCTCGCCTAGAGTTGTTTATACAAGCTGGCAGTCTATAAATTGTAAATAAAGTAAAAGTAAAAGTAAAAGTAAAAGTACATTCTAACGGATGGCGGGTTTCCTAGGGTCTTCAGGAAAGGTTTGCTGTGCCCTTCTCCTGGAGTGCTCTGGTACTGCTGTACAGCTTGCCCAAGGTCCCCCAGGCCCATTCTTCCTTGGGGAGCCACCAAGAAGACTCGAATTCCCAACCTATGGCTCCACAGCCAGGCATCCAACTCACTCACTCAGCTATGAGACCCAGAACCATCTGAGTGGCACGGGGGATGGGAGTACTGTAGCCCCAAAACGGTAACTTTCCCCAGTTTTCATTTACAGTAGGACCCCGGTATCCGCTGGGGATTAGTTCCAGGCCTTCTCGTGGATAATGAAAACCGTGGATAAGAGAAAACGCCTGCCCACCCACCCCCAAACTGCTGTCTTCTGACAGTAGCTTGCTTTATGACTGCTGTTTTGAGACAGTAGCTTGCTTTATGGTCGCTGTTTGTGACAGTAGCTTGCTTTACAGATGCTGTTTGTGACAACAGCTTGCTTTACAGCTTGCTTTGTGGCTGGTGAATTATTTAACTTTTTCCTCTGCCAACCGCAGATAACTGAATCAGTGGATATGGGGGTCCTACTGTACTTCTTCCCCCTACCACTCAGCTAGCTCCTTAACAAACATGGCCCATCAGTTGGATTTCCTCTGGAGGAGAAAATGAAACGACACTCACAAACGTGTCCAGGATGCCACGGCGGGTGGATTCCACAATGTCCTCCGGCCTGAACGCTGACAGAGGGATGCGGCTCCACGCCTGGCTTTCAGACTTTGCCACCAGCAGCCCCGGAAGGGGCATTTCGTATTTGCGAGCGCTGCGGAGAACAGAAAAAGTACATTTCCCCAAACCCGTCCAAATCACGGTTCTCCTATTAAAGCTATTAAAGCTGAGTTCACGTCGGTTCCACTGATGGACCGAATGATTGCGTGAACATTCTCCAGGTTTTCAGATCTCCTCCCAGAGGGAACAGGTTTGTTTTCCATGGCTTCAGAGACTAGGACTCGGGGCAATGGTCTCAAACTACAGGAAAAGAGATTCCATTTGAACATTAGGAAGAACTTCCTGACGGTTAGAGCTGTCCGGCAGTGGAATAATATGCTGCCCCAAAGGAGGGTGGTGGAGTCTCCTTCTTTGGAGGCTTTTAAGCAGAGGCTAGATGGCCACCTGTCAGAAATACTGTGATGGGGGTTCCTGCATGGCCAGGAGGTTGGACTAGATGGCGCTTGAGGTCTCTTCCAACTCTATGATTCTATGGTTCCCTCCATGGGAGAAGCCTTCCCTTCGACAGAGAAAAGCAGAGGGTTCCAACAATCTACAGGCTGACTCACAGGTGGGAAAACGGGGTTTTTTCCTCCTCTACCCAGAACTACTATTTGGAGGCGTTAATTACCCTTAAGTGCTTCCAAGTGGGTCCTTTATTGATCACCCAGCTCTGTTGTACTGATTATTAAAACAATTGTTCATCAAGTACCTCACCGTAGGCTCCTTCATTTGAATATTAAGTAAAGGCTTTTATTGTGATCAGGATCGATAAACATGAGAAAAGTCAAAATTATTGAAGTGTTAACAAAACCCGACTATGGGTGTCAGATACATTTCTCTGAAGGTCTCATTGACCCAGCTAAAGGATTGGCATGGCCACAGAAAAAGATAAAGTGCTGGGGGGGGCAGTCTATGAAGAACAGGAAATATTTTGTGGTTAGCTAGGAAGTAGGAGACAAGACTAAGGTCAGGTCATTGAAGCTTTTGATGGCCAACTGGGTATGATCTAAGCAAAAACGTGAGAGAAACAACACGTACGACATGCGTAAGTTGCGGTCGCAAAAATGTATAAAAAGGATGAGAGACCACATTGGGGGGGGGGGGTCCAGAACAGCAGGGTTTGATCTGTGTTATGGATCAATTTAAGCTGTGCTGGAACTCCCACTAATACTTTGCTCTGTATATAATACTTGCTTGCTCTACTCTTGCTGTATAATATCTATAACTCTGTGTTTCTATGTCTGTCTAATAAACTGAATGAACTAACTCTTTGCGTGGCAATTTTTAAGAACCACCAAAATCTATCAATTGAAAAGATGGAATTTCACTGAAATATTAGCTTACTGAAAAATAATAACACGTGATTTCCCTCCCTTACTTTTGTAATGGCTAAAGCAGTGGTTCTCAACCTGTTGGGTCCCCAGATGTTCCTGGACTGCCACTCCCGGAAGTCTTCATCACTAGGTGAGCTCACCAGGATTTCTGGGAGTTGCAGTCCAGGAACGTCTGGGGACCCACAGGTCGAGAACCACTGGGCTAAAGCAAGCTTCAGAGGCAGAAGCCTCCCTACTCCCTTATAGAAACTACATAATTAAGAAGTCTAAATAGTCCATATGCAGAAAACCATTCCAGGAAAAAAATCATTTTCCTTCTCTCTCTGTCTCTGGGCGTTTATACACGACCCCTAAGCTCCTCTGCAAATGGCTGCAAGCTCCGGAGCTTAAAATTGTTTCCCCACCAGCTCCGGAGTTTGCAGACAATTAAGTGCGACCCCGCCCACTTTAGCGCGACCCAGCGCACTTTTCTTGTACCTTCTCTTTGGAGGTGAAAAATCTTTGATGCGGTGCAACGATAGTGAATGCGGGGCTCTCCTCGCTTCTGTTTGCTGCTTTTTGGCTCCCGCCCCTTTAAGAGCTACTTTTACAGAGACGAGGGGGTTGGACTTGATGGCCTTACAGAGACGAGAGGCAGAACGAGGTGAGCGGCATGCTTTTCTTTCTCTTTTTCTCCCTCCCTCACGCAGCCAGCAACCAGGAAGTGCGGAGGGGGTGGGAACGCAGAAACAGCGACAAACCCCTAAGATCTCTGGTCCGAATTTAAGTGGCCAGCGGATCTTAGGGGTCGTGTAAAAAGGCCCTCTGTCTCTGTCTCTGTTCACAGCCTGGGAAAACAGCCACATGTCTTTTTAGGCCAATCAGGTTTCACTTGGTTCTTGGATAGAATGCATCTTCGGCCCTTGCTTACGTTCCTTCCTGATCTCAGATCTACGTCACTTTAGCCCTTCAGCTCAATATTAAAGATGTTTTACATTTGGCCTTTGAGACAGGCTTTCCTCACTCTCAATTTACGTTACAGGGAACAGAAATCGGCTCCTGGTGACTCACCCCATATTTATTGGCCAGCCGGAGATGAGTGACACTCTTTTGAGCAGAAGAGGGAAGGCCATTTTACTCCAGACTCTTGAACAGTGCTCAGCTGAATCCTGGGCCTGGCATTCAACAACCAGCCTAAGCCACCCCATCTGGAACCGACGTCAAGGAAGGGGGGGACAACTTACAGAATGGTGGCATCCTCTTCATAATAGATCCCCGTCATGACGTATCCATTTAAGAATCTTGCAGCTTCGGTGAAAGCTTCTCTTGCTGTCAAAACATGGAAGTAAAAGTAGCCAACAAAGTCAGATTTTTTTTATTTATTTCACACTTATATACCGCGCCTATTTCCCACATAGGGGACTCAGGGCGGTTTACAACAAGAAAGGTTAAAACAGATAAAAACAGATAAAACAACTAAAGCAATAATATCCAAGATTAAATTAGCGGGTCGTGGCACAAGGAAAGAAAAAAAATTAACTGAATCCCTAGGCATTGCCGAAGGCGTCCCGAAAAAGAAGAGTCTTTAGGTTTTTCTTAAACGACGCCAACGACGGAGCCTGCCGTAGCTCGCTGGGAAGCTTATTCCAAAGAGTTGGCGCCACTACCGAGAAGGCCCGTCCGCGAGTATTCGTTTTGCGGGCCTCCCTCGGAGTGACGGTCCGCAGCGAGAGGGCCAGGGAGGATCGGGTGGGTCGGGCCGGATCTAATTGTCGGGGGAGACGCTCCGCCAGATAAGCAGGGGCCAAGCCATGGAGATTACAAGTACCATAGGAAAACTGTATCTGCAGGGATAATTCCTGATATGCCCTTCTTCCCCAGAAGCTGAAAAGAGAAAATAACAGCAGCAAACACTATACCATTGTTGGCGAACCTTCGGCACTCCAGATGTTTTGGACCACAACTCCCAGAAATCCAAGCCTAGATTGCCAATGAGAAAGGACTGTGGGAGTTGTGGTCCAAAACATATGGAGTGCCGAAGGTTCGCCACCACTGCACTATACTGTACACTGGTGGCCGGCTCTGGTAACTTCACCTTTAGAAATATCTATTTCTAGGATTTCTCGGCTAATATTTTAGAAGGAGCCTCACTGTGCAGTGGTTAAAGTGCTGGAGAAAGAGCAAGTATACAGATGTTTAAAAAGGAATGAAACAAGTATTGTATTTAAAGTGGTGAATAAAACTGGTACTAAAAATACATTTGAAAACAACAGAGCGCAACAGTCCACTCAAGAAGAAAACCGTCAGATATTCGCACAAGGAGCCTTGTGGCACAGTGGTTAAATCCCTATACTGCAGCTATAACTTTGGTCACGAACTGAGGTTCAAGCCCAGGTAGCTGGATCAAGGTTCACTCAGCCTTCTTCCGAGGTCGGTAAAATGAGTACCCAGCTCATTGGGGGAGGGGGGCAATGTGTAGACTGCATAAATAAATGGTAAACCACCAAGAGAGTGCTTATAAGAACTACAGGGTGATATATAAGCAGAACAATATAAGCAGAACTAGTATCCTCGTGGCACAGAGGTTACACTGCTGTACTGCAGCCAAAACTCTGCACCGCAAGTAGCCGAGGTTGACTCAGCCTTCCATCCTTCCGAGGTTGGGAAAATGAGTACGCAGCTTGCTGGGGGGAGGGGAAGCAATGTGTCACATGGATATTTAAATTGTAAACCACCCAGGGAGTGCTTTGAGCACTACAGGACGGGATATACTATAGAGACCAGACTGCAGCAGAGACACCCATACAGCTTTGAGAGTTCAGGCAAGGAAATGCAGCAGGCTCGAAAGAAATAAATCTATGCACCGGCTGTTCCTAAGGCAATGCCCTCCAGATGTGTCCAAGCGCTCAGTTAACTGGAACATATGGCCCCAGAGCCAGAGGTTGGGAGTTCAATCCCCAACTACCTCTCTCTCCCAATCTGCCACCTGAAGCGAGGGTCTTTGCTGAGGGCCAGCAAACACCTGAAAGTCTTGGCCAGTCGCTTGAACTGGGGAAGTCTCAGAGACTCATGTGGGGGAGACGGATGCGTAAAGCACATGAGACGCGAGGAAGACGTTTGGATTTGACCAAGAGGAGAGAGAGCTCAGGCGTGGATGGGAAGCAGGGGAAACACTAAGCGCCAAGCCTTCCAACTCCCCCAGTCAGCATGGCTGCTTTGGCAACGTAACAAATATTAGAAATAGGGAAGCCTTTTCTCTAAGGCCAAATGTAAATACAGTGATCCCCCGCCTATCGCGGGCGTTAGGGACCAGACCTGACCCGCAATAATTGAAAATCCGCGATATGCAGATGCAGGTTGAATCAGGCCTGGGGGGCCTAGCTGGGGGCACTTGTAATTACCCCCAGCCTGGCCCTACCCCGAATGGGCCTGTGAGAGCCTTCCTGGGCCGAAACTGTGCTCAGGACCTGGGTTCAATCCCCGGTAGCAGGCTCAAGGTTCACTCAGCCTTCCATCCTTCCAAGGTCGGTAAAATGAGTACCCAGCTCGCTGGGGGGGGGCAATGTGTAGCCTGCACACTGTAATCAAAATTGTAAACCGCCCAGAGACTACTTGTAGTGGTATGGGGCGGTATATAAGCAGAACACACACACACACTTTCTGTGAGAGCCTTCCTGGGCCTTCTGGAGGCTCCAAAAGAGCCTCCCTGTGAACCGGAAGTGACGTCCAGTAAACTGGAAATCATTTCTGAGGCCTCCAACAGGCTTCAGAAATGATTTTCACTCATCTGGAAGTCACTTCCGGTTTGCAGGGAGGCTCTTTTGGGGCCTCCAGAAGGCCCAGGAAGGCCCTCACAAGACTGTTCGGGGCAGCCCCAGTCCTGGAGTATGTATGAGAGGCTTGAAACAGGACTCCCCCCCTTTACCCTAGGGGGCCTTTTTTCATATACTGCGGTCCTGTGATATAGCGGGACCGCAGTATATGAACCGCAAAAGGGTGGGGGACCACTGAGTTGCACGCTAGCTTGCTGCAGATTTGCTATCTCAGATGTCTGTGTAAACATCGGCCAAGGCACATTCCAGCTAAGAAGCAAGTGAATCCTGATTGGTCAAGGAGGTAACATGTGACTTTTTTTCTCATGCTGTGAACAGGCTGGGAGAGAAAGAGACAGGGAGATTTATCTTGAACGGATTCTGCAAGATGGACTAAAAGCAAAAAGCAAAGTGTTCTGCTTATATACCAGCCCATACCACTTCAAGTAGTCTCTGGGTGGTTTACAATTTTTAATTACAGTAATGCAGGCAACACATTGCTCCCCCCCCCCAGTAGGCTGGGCTCTCATTTTACCGACCTCGGAAGGATGGAAGGCTGAGCCGGTTACCTGGGATTGAACCTCGGGTCATGATCACAGCTTTACCTGCAGTACAGGCATTTAACCCCTGCACCACGGGGATCCTAGTGGACTAGTGGACTGATGTTGAAGTGGACTAATGCTTAGCAATGAAGTTTTAAAGTAGATAGAGGGGCTTTTAGCCTCTTAAGCCTCATTTAAGTTAGGAAGGGAAATCATGTCATTACTTTCTAGTAAGGGAATATCCTTGTGTAATTCTTCTTAGCAAATAAATGCTTTTATATTCTTATTCAAGGGAAGGTGCCTGTTCAATTATCACAGCCAAGCCAGGAGACGTAAAGGATCCACGTGGGCTTATGTTCTCCAGATTCCTGCTTTCAGCAGCTGAGGTTGATGGATAGCAGATGGAATCTGGGTGGAAAGACAGCCCATATTCCAGTGCAGGCAATCCAACCCAAAAGCAACTTGTCTTGCTACAGTTTTGCTTTTTTGCTTCCCCCCCTTTGTTTCTTGCCTCTGTGGCCAATGTGGGGACCCGACGCTCTCTGCAGGTTCCTTTATTTCCCACATCAAATCAATAATATAATATATAATGTTTCAAATCAAGAAGCACCGTCTCTGTATTTGGTCCTGAACGTTCAGCCGGACAGTTGCATTATGTGGACTGAGCACTGATCGCTTGAGAGAAGGGTGCAATCCTCTGCATGTAACTCCCTGCCCCTCCACACACGCACACAAATTGGCATTACGCACATTTTTTTTGCAATTTTTTATAGTTTTCAAACAAAAAAGTTGTAAATCAAAAAAAGGGAAAAAAAGCTAAAGTCCAAAAAGACTTTGCAAACCATTGCATAAGAAATGCCTTGCTGTGGGTTTGGGACTCATTGAAGAATTCTATTTATACAGCAATGCCACTTTGGGTTTCCCCACAACTGGCACATACAAAACCCTCTATAACAGAGGAAGGAAAACTCTGAGATATAAAGACTTGTTAACAGAAAAATTACAACTAAAAACAAAAGAAGAATTACAGCTACAAGGAATTAGAATAAAGTGGTGGTTGGAAATGCAAATGAAATCTTGGTTTAGTAATGATAAAAAGCAATATAGCTTTTCAAATCAAGGTTGACTTGGATAAAATCATTTTTTCTTTTAATGAAAAGTGAATTTAAAAAATTATAGCTGTTTATTAGCTAGACGGGTAGAAGATGAGATAATAAAAGAATGTATGATAAGATGGGCACAGGATCTAAAGTCAGAAATTCAATTAGTTGAATGGGAAACATTATGGAAAGTTAATAGAAAGATCACTAAGTCAACAACATTTAAAGAAAATCTTTATAAAATGTTTTATAGGTGGCATTACCCACATCTTGATGCTAGCACTGCCCACCATAAAGGACCCACACAAAGGGAAATAGGATACGAGTTGCCAATGCTCTGTACAGTCGCCCCCCCCCCCACCGCTATATTGTGGTTCATATACAGAGGTCTCGTTATATCGCAGGACTGCAGTATTTGAAGGCAAGGGCTCCTAGGGCAAGCTGGTGCTGCCCCAAACGGGCCTCCGACGGGCTTCCTGTGCCTGTTGGGAGGTCCATTTGGGGCAGCGCCAAGCCTAAGGTAAGTGTAGGAGGTCCCAAACAGCACCCCCCCAGTCCCAACCTGACCCATCAGCTGCATAACGCTTTATCATTTTATCGTGGGTCAGGTCGGATCCCTAACCCCCGCGATAAACAGGAGATAACTGTATACATTGAACGAACATTATCAAGAAGGATGACTTCCAGCTACGGCCATCGCTGTCAACAAAATGAGGAGCCTAAGGCAAGAGTTTACCTTCCGTCATGCTTGAGTCAAACAGACCCAGAACGACAACGCTGCAATCTGTCATGTTTTTGACCCTTAAATAGTCCTCCACTTCTTCTGGTGTCATTAACCTCACTGGACAGGCCGTTCTGCCTCTGAAGAGGAAGAGAGGCATCAGAATCAAGATTTCAGGCTAGTTTCCTCCCACGGTCAAGGTTATCTGCATCAATGACATTCACCTGGGTCACAATCATCATCAACTGCAGAGGTGGAAGGGACCCTAAAGATAATGGAGTCCAAACCCCTGCCAAGGAGGTCCAGTAGGGGAATCAAACTCCCGACCTCTCTGGCTCCACAGCCAGGGACCTGAACCACTAAGCAGTTCACGTCTCCCATTATAGATATTACAGATGACACTCTATACAATGCTATCCAGTATGGATAATAATAATAATAATAATAATAATAATAATAATAATAATAATAATAATAATAATAATAATAATAATAATAATAATAATAATAATAATAATAATAATAATAATAATAATAATACACTGGGTGCAGTGCCTAAAGCAAGTATTTAGAAGAAACTGGAGTTGACAAAGTCAACCCGGTTAGCCTTGGGCAAGCTTCACAGCTGTGTGTCATCCAGTCAATTCTGACTTGTTAGAGAGCCTTTTTCCTCTGGTGGTGCCCTAAGACTGTGCAGCTTGCCCAAGGCTAACCAGGTTGACTCTTCTAAGAGCCACAGTTGAGGTGGTGTGCGTGTGGCAGGAGAAGTTGAACTCCTGGTCCCTGGCTGTACAGCTGCATACGTCACTGAGCTCTCCAGCACCTCGTAAGAACATAAGAACATAAGAAGAGCCATGCTGGATCAGGCCAAAGGCCCATGTAGTCCAGCTTCCTGTATCTCACAGTGGCCCCACCAGATGCGTTTGGGAGCACATGAGACTAGATCTCTGTCTCCTGATACCACTCCCCTGCATCTGGCCCTTGAAGTATCCGGGTTTTAAGCCTGGAGATTACACATCTCCATCATGGTTTGTAACTTGTGATGGACTTTTCCTCCAGGAATCTGTCCCATCCCCTTTTGAAGGCATCCAGGCCAGATGCCATCACCACATCCTGTGGCAGGGAATTCCACTGACTAACAAGATGCTGGGTAAAAAAAAATCTTTTGTCTCAGATGCCGTCTGTTCTTTTGCATCACAGTACAGTGGTACCTCAATTTATGAATTTAATCCGTTTAATCTTAAGTCGGGGTACCACTGTACTTCTTTTTTAAAAAATATCTTTATTCATCATTTAACTAATTAAAAACACAAAGAACAAGCAGACAGAAAGCAGTCTAGATTTCATTCTTGTGATAATTAATTGACAGAGATGAAAATTAATGATTAACAATCTTTATATAATTTATATAGTTATATCTACCTGAGAGATCCCCCCCCATTTTAGCCCTTATTTCTGTGATCTAGCTACATATAGAATTTATCCCATACAAACGCAAATTTACTTTCTTCCCTTTCCCTAAGTTTAAAGGTCAGTTTGTCCATTTCGGCACACTCAAGTATTTTATTTATTATCACTTCATCTTTTGGGCTTTCCAGTTTTGTGCCCATACTAATCTCGCCGCTGTTAACACATGGATGATCAGATACCTATCTTCGAGATTTCTCATTGATGGAAGTATTCCCAGTAAACATAACTCTGGTCTCATCTTAATTTTCTCTTTTATCATCTGTTCTAACCAATTTAATATTTAATATTTTCTGTTTTATCATCTGTTCTAACCAATTTAAGTTCTTCGCTTTCCTACATCTCCGCCAACAGTTGTGCAATTGCTCGTACAACCAACAGTTGTGCAATTGCTCATACAATAAAGAGAAGTCAAGTCCAAAAAAAGAGTTATCAAGAGATAAAGGAAATGCATCACAGTAATTCTAAAGCCGTCTCCCAACCTCGTGTCCTTGGCTCCTTTGCGACTGGTCCTCGTCCTCCTGACCCAGTGGAGCTGATGGCTGTGGATTCCCAAACATCTGGATGGCCCAATCCGCCCGCCCCTTTTCAAAGGACTCTCTCTGCTCACAGCTGGATACTCACAGGTCTACGAACTTCTGCATCTCCTCGGCTCCCCACATGCCAGAATAAACCAGCCGTCTCCCTTCTTTTGCATACATTTTTAGGGTAGGGAACTGGGTCACATTCTGTTGCGAGCAGAGTTTTGGCCAATCCCAACAATTCACCCGGGCAAACGAGATCTCGGGATCTACAGAAGATTCACAGGAGACAGAAGGACAAAAGAAAGAAAGAATGATGATTACATGTATCTCCTTAGATGACCTGTCTTAAGACACAGGCTTGTAATTTTAATTTTACAGGATTTCATTTTCCTAGCATCAACAGAATAGAGTGGCCTCTTGGGTTGACCCACTCAAGGGATACTTTTGACTCAAGTTGGGGCCTTTTCACACGACCCCTAAGATCCACTGGTCCCTTAAATTCGGACCAAAGATCTTAGGGGTTCGTTGCCCTTCCTTCCTCCCCACCAGAGAAAGAGGGGGAAAAATGCAGCTCACCTGGAGGAGCCTCCCGGAGGGAGCTCCGTTTCTCTTCCGTTTCTCTTCTGCTTGCTTTTTTTCCTCCCACCTCTTCTCTTAAAGGGGCAGGAGGCAAAAAAAACACAAGCAGAAGCCAGGAGAGCCCTGCACTGACCAGATTAAATCCGGACCTGGGGATTTTCACCCACCTCAAGCAGGTACAAGAAAGTGCAGCTGGGTCGCGCTTAGGTGGGCGGGGTCGCACTTAATTGTCTGCAAAGTCCAAAGCTGGTGGGAAAACACTTGTAAGGTCCGGACCTTGCAGCCATTTCCTGCGGAGTTTAGGGGTCGTGTATAAAGGCCCTTAGAGGAAGCCAGATTTAGACTAAAAATCAGGCAAAACTTCTTAACTATAGAGCAGTGTAACAATGGAACCAATTATCTCAGGAGGTGATAAGTACTCCAACGCTGGAGGCATGGAAGATAAAACTGGACAACAAAGGAAACCTACAAGTTGGTACAGTAATACCTTGGTTTATGGGTACTGTACCTTGGTTTACCACTGGTTCGGTGGTTCGTCGTGGTTTGTCCTTGGGGAAAAGAGGTGTCCTGCACTTCCTGGTCCTGCTTCCTTCAGCAGGTATCCCCTAGCTTTCCCTGCCCCGCCTCCTCTGGGTGTGGCCTCTGAGTGCCCGCCCACTAAAGAGGTGGGGCTATGAAACACCGAACACCCGTTTGGATGATGAACGGATCAGCACAAACCATCGAATTGGGGCGGGGGCGGGGGTTTCGTGCCCATCTGTAGTTCTTCTATTCCTAGCTTCTCTTGGGATTAAAAAAAAAAAACAGATTCTGCATCTGAGTCCTGAGAGGAATTACAGCAAAATGTTGAGTCAGCTCTGCGGTCATTCACTTAGCATTTCCATACTGTAATTCCAGTAAAGAACCGCCCAGTTTCCTGAAAAATCTCTTGGCACTACCAAGAAGAGAGCAGTCACTATGAACTGATGTGAAGCAGAACAAGATCTTATATAAACACAACCCGAGGTTTAAAATAAACCGAATAAAGTAAGAACATAAACATAAGAACATAAGAAGAGCCATGCTGGATCAGGCCAACGGCCCATCTAGTCCAGCTTCCTGTATCTCACAGTGGCCCCACCAAATGCCTCTGGGAGCTCATCAGACTAGATATCTGTCTCCTGATACCACTCCCCTGCATCTGGCCCTTGAAGTACCCCGGTTTTAAGCCTGGAGATGACACATCTTCCTCATGGTTTGTAACCTGGGATGGACTTTTCCTCCAGGAATCTGTCCAATCCCATTTTGAAGGCATCCAGGCCAGATGCCATCACCACCTCCTGTGGCAGGGAGTTCCACATACTAACAACACGCTGGGTGAAAAAACATTTTCTTTTGTCTGTTCTTACTCTCCCAGCCCTCAATTTGAGTGCATGTCCCCTAGTTCTGGTATTTTGTGAGGTAGAAGAGCGTCCCTCTATCCACTTGACTCATGCCCTGCATTATTTTGTACGTCTCAATCATATCCCCCCTCAGGCGCCTTTTTCCAGACTAAAGAGCCCCAAATGTTTTAGCCTTTCCTCATAAGGGAGGTGCCCCAGCCCAGTAATCATTTTAGTCGCTCTCTTCTGCACCTTTTCCAGTTCCACTATGCGGTGACCAGAACTGTACACAATATTCCAGGTGCGGCCTTACTATTGTTTTGTATAATGGCATTCTAATGTTGGCTGTTTTATTTTCAATCCCCTTTTTGATCATCCTTAGCATGGAATTGGCCTTCTTCACCACTGCCACAAATGTAATTCCAAATTACATTTGGAATTAAATTACATTTGGATATGGTAACAAAGCTTTATGCCTGATGTGACTCAACAGCATCCTTTAAAGCACCTGAGACGTTTTCCAACTAGACAACGAACCTGGAACCTTCTCAGATGCAGGCTTCAACATGGGGAAGGGGAGGTGAGTATGTCAGAGACGTTGAAACTCCGTTACAAGCCTGGACTCCTAAGAGGTCCCACCAAGGTGGAATGGTGACAGCTGAGGACCCAGACTAAGATGCCTCCACTCACATCAAAAGTAATAACCACACCAGCACAAGAGAAGAGATAATTCTGATGGCGATGGGGCAGCAACTAGCAACGGTCCACCTCCACTGAACTTTCTTTACCATTAAACGCTGTTGAGTGCAAAATAAAACAAGAGGTAGTGCTGGAGGATGAGACTCCTAGGCTGAAAATCATTCAACCAGCTATTGGGGAAGAGCACTGCCATGGACAGGTACGAATGCTGAGAACGGCTGCTTGAGACAGCTCCACTGTCTGTGAATTTGACCAATCCCCTTTTAAAACCCTTCATGGATGCAGCCATGACTCCAAGATATTTCAGCGAGTCCCACAGTTTAATGATAGACTGCAGGAGGAAGGCCATTTTCTATTTTAATGCCTCAGTCCTCCTGCTATTCAGTTCTGAATAAAGAAAAACCTGCTTTTGTCCATAGAATCATAGAGTTGGAAGGGCCAGGACTGCCCCGTCCCTGCTGTCTTTCTGGAAACAGGCAAGGACCTTCCTCTTCAGGCAAGCTTTCCCTGAATGATGGACTACCTATCATGTGTCTTTTATATGAATCTACAGGATCACATAGACTTAAAGGCTGCTATCCCATGGCCAGAAAATCCAGATCAAAGCAAAATGCAGATTCCCACCTGGAATGGTCACATGCTTGAAAACACGGTGCCTGTGTCCCTACATGTGCAGTTTAAAGAACTGCATCTTTTGTGTCCCCATGAGTGGGGACCGCAACACAGCAGAACGAAAAGGTTTTGATGTGGATTTCCCGAGTCTTCACAGACTCAAGTACCGGTTAAAAATCCACATCAGAATTCAAACAAACTTTGTACCAGGTAATTGTAAATCCCGCTGGGTCGCACTTAAGTGGGTGTGGTCGCATCCCCCCCCCTTTAAAGTCTGATGGCCGTGGGGACACAATTTTATTAATTGCATCTTCAAGCAGTTTGAAGCGGTTTTCCGTGGTTGTGGGATAGCAGCCTTTGTGTTTATAACTACAGTACAATCCCTGTATCCGCTGATTCACTAACCGCTGATTCTGTTATCCGCGGTTGGTGATCAGTGTGTGTGGGGGGGGGGTGGCAAGGAGGGGTGGGGGAAATAAAACTAAAACTAACTTTTGCAAGGAGCCCTCCTCCTGGCTGCCACCGTGGGCGAGACAGGCACCCTCCGGAGGGGTGGAAGAGATCGGGGGTGGCAGCAGAACAGGTGCACAAGCCGTGCCACTCTCCCAGAACATCGGAAGTGGCGGGAGAAGCACCTATGCTGCACCACTCACCCGGAACATCGGGGGCAGTGGCAGAAGACGTGCCCACGTGGACCTGCAGATGCCTGCAGGAAGTGCGGGCACCTCTTCTGCCGCCACCCCCAATGTTCCGGGTGAGCAGCGCGGTGTGGGCGTTTCTTCTGCCCCCCACCCCCCATGTCCTCCACCCCTTCGGAGGGTGCCTGGCTGGCCCGCGGTGGCAGCGAGGAGGAGGGCTCCTCGTAAAAGTTAGTTTTATTTTCTCAAAAATAAAACTTGGGGTGGACAAGGGCTGCAGGCTGGGAGAGGGGGGGAAGGCTTCTCTTTTACCCCCTCCCTGGCCACCACTGCCACCTCCTTCCACTTCCCCTCCTCATCACCACTGCCACCCCGGGGTAAGAGCGTTAGCTCTTATCCACGGATTTCTGTATCCAATGGGAGTCCCGGAACCGATCCCCCGTAGATATGGGGGTCCTACTGTAGTTATTACCTTATGGGTTTACATTGACACTATGTTTTCAATGTTAGTTCCATCACTCATAACTTTACATGGAACTTTACTCCCCTTTAACTGCCTGCGTTCTCTTGGTTTGAATCTCTAGGTTCGAAGCTTTGATGCAATGTTGTTTATTAATGCTGTAAGATGTCCTTCAATTCCCTGTTTTCAATACTTCAACAAGTCTCTTAATTGCCCCTGACTATATATTATCCCTCATTCTGTAAGCCGCCTTGGGTCCTTTTTCCAAGGAGAAAGGCAGGGTAAAAATACTCTAAAATAAATAAACTTTAGACCCCTATAGCCTGTAATTTTATACACAGTCCAGTTTTTGCTATGCTGAAAGAGTGCCAGAAGCAGTGACCTTGCTCTGACTTTTTGACCTTTGGGCAGTTCTTTTCTGTATTTTTTTAAAAAGAAACTAAAAATCCACAAATACGGTAGAAGGGGCCTGATCACAGCAAAGCCCTGCCCGGCACTCCTCTCTTGCTGCCCCGGTGTGTGTAAGCAATATTTTCTCAACTCATTGCCAGGCCTGGAAGATCACACAACTGTTTTGCCGTTCCCTGTTTTTTTAAACAGAAATGCTGATCCTCCGAAGGGCAGCTCTTTGCACACCTCTCCTGCCTTGTCTCAAACCAGCAGGACGTCCACAGATACTGGGTAATGCGAATATGTTAGAATAAAGGAAAGTTTCTTTAAAATAAGTTTAAGATGGTAATTGACGCCAGTGAAATTGAATAAAATGAATGCAAATTTTTCTAAGCTTTGCTGGAAATGTGATAATGAGATTGGTACCTTTTATCATTTGTGGTGGGAATGTAAAAAGATACAGAAATTTTGGAAATGTATTTTTAAAGAACTAAGTGACATACTAGAAATGACGATAGAGCCCAAATCTGATATCGCTTTGTTATCAATATTTGTGGATCATAGTTATGATGTTAAAACTAAAGAGTTAATTACAAATTTGTTGACAGCAGCTAGATTAATAATTGCTAGAAATTGGAAATCTAATTATGAACTATGTTTAGAAGAATGGTATAATGAAGTATGGAATATTGCTTTAAATGATAAACTGACTTGTTCTCTCAAGGTTAAAAAAGGAGAGTTAAAAAGAGATATTTTCTATGATATATGGGGTAGATTTATTGAATATGTGCTTGTACGGGATAAGGGTAAGGCTTCCGCGCAACAATCGATTTTGTTCTGGAGGGGAGGATGACGAATGTAAATATGAAGAGTGATCCTGTTGGTGAAGGGGTGCACTGTTGATGATGTTTGTTTGTTTTTATGTAATTTGTATATGTTTTTAAAAATTAAAAAAAAGAAAGAAATGCTGATCCTCCGAAGGGCAGCTCTTTGCAGACCTCTCTTGCCTTGTCTCAAACCAGCAGGACGTCCGCAGACACGGGGTAATGCGAATCCATCTAGCGATGTCAAAACGTGCCAGGAAAGAAACGGGATGGAGTTCCTAGAACTACCGGAACAAATGACTCCACGGCTTTGAATTGGGTTAAACTTTTTCCATACGCAAACACTACATTAAAAACAAAAAAAACAAAGGGAGTCTAGGGATGGATTTATGGCTATTACTTGGAAGATTTTCTTTGGATTACTCAAATAATGGCCCAAATCTCTTCTAATTGAAGAAGGCTTCAAATTATAGCCATAAATCCATCTCTGGGCCGTTTTTGCTTTGCTTTGCTTTGCGGTGGTTGTTGTTTTTGGCGGTGGGCGGTGGGGGGAGGTTGCAGTTCCATATGGCAAAGGAATAGCACAATTCAAAGCCCTTTTTAAAGAGGCATTTGGAGTTCAGGCAATCTTGAGCATCAGGCACTCAAAAGCTGGCCCAGGGGGCTACGCTGCACACCAGAAAGTGGCTAATGTTCCAATCTTGCTTTCTCTGTGATTTGCGGCCTCAGGCAAACATGGGCCATCTCTGAGTTAACTGTTCCAAGCTAATTTATGGCCGTGTTTTTAACATGGTGGCTTATATGTAACCTATACGAGAGACTTTGGAATGCAGCAGAGACCCAATTGGGGGGGGTGTAGATTTAGAGAGGCTTGGGAATTTTATTTCTTCTCAAGTGCTTCTTCCAGAACCTTCCGTTTCTAGGAACGGCAGTCCAAACAGGTATCATAGAATCCAAGGGCCTCCCAGTCCAACCCCCTGCCATGTAGGAACCACCATCACAGGACTCCTGACAGATGGCCGTCCAGCCTCTGCTTAAAAACCTCCAAAGAAGGAGACTCCACCACCCTCCTTTGTGGCAGCATATTATTCCACTGCCGAACAGCTCTAACCGTCATGAAGTTCTTCCTAAAGTTTAAACTGAATTTCTCTTCCTGTAGTTTGATACCATTGTCCAGCGTCCAACTCTGTGACACAGCCATGGAAAACAAACCAGTCCCTTCTTCAATGTGACATCCTTTCAAATATTGAAACATAGCTATCATATCCCCTCTCAGCCTTCTTTTTGAAAGGCTAAACATTCCCAGTTCCCTAAGCCGTTCCTTGTAAGACATCTCTTCCAGCCCTTCAGCCGTCTTGGTCGCCCTCCTCTGGACCCGCTCAAGATTGTCAACATCCTTTTTAAACTGAGGTGCACAGAACTGGACACAGGACTCCAGGTGGGGTCTGACCAGAGCAGAACAGAGTGGTAGTATCACTTCCCTTGATCTAGATACTATGGTTCTGTTGATGCAACCAAGAATCACATTGGCTTTCCTGGCTGCCACATCACACTGCTGACTCATGTTCAATTTGTGGTCCACCCAGACTCCCAGATCCCTTTCACAGGTACTATGTTCCAGCCAGGTGTCTCCCATCCTATATCTGTGCAAATCTGTGCAGATATGGTTTCAAAGCTCTGGGATACACATCAGGGGCATCCCAAAAGAGTGATCAGCATTGGGGTGCCTTAGCTGGCAGACTAGGAAGAAAGGACGCAACAGTAGAAAGGAGTAGGATGCCTTCTTGGTACCCAGAAATCTTGGAAGCCCAGCTTGGTCACAGGTCGGCGTCAGACTGAACCACTGTCTCTTGTCCATTGCGTGATGGGCACTTAAATTGAGCAACAAGTGTCACTCCACTCTAGTCCTGCCACAAACATTCTTTTACAGATGGCGCACAGAACCCCGATATCTCAATGAATGCTATATTGGGGCAGAAATCAGTTTAGACTCCAGAGCCCACCCAAGGGGTACCTGCATCCAATAGGTTGGTAAACCAATGTTCAGTTTCCATGGTACAAGGGCAGAAGGTGTGACCTCCTAGGGGCACAGCGGCAAGGAAAAAGGGGAGGCGGGCACGCCAGATGGCACATGGGTGGGAGAGTATTCAGTGTGCAAGTTTTCATCCACTAGTGCATTTCTGAGTACAAATCACGAGAAATCTACATTTAAAAAAAAACCCAAAGTGTTCTGCTTTTAGCACTCTCTGGATGATAAGAACATAAGAACATAAGAAGAGCCCTGCTGGATCAGGCCAAAGGCCCATCTAGTCCAGCTTCCTGTATCTCACAGTAGCCCCACCAAATGCGTTTGGGAGCACATGGGACTAGATCTCCGTCTCCTGATACCACTCCCCTGCATCTGGCCCTTGAAGTACCCCGGTTTTAAGCCTGGCGATGACACATCTCCATCATGGTTTGTCACCTGGGATGGACTTTTCCTCCAGGAATCTGTCCAATCCCCCTTTTGAAGGCATCCAGGCCAGATGCCATCACCACATCCTGTGGCAGGGAGTTCCACAGACTAACAACGCGCTGGGTGAAAAAATATTTTCTTTCGTCTTTTCTTACTCTCTCAGCCCTCAATTTGATTATGCAGGCTACGCATAAGAGCCCCACCCCTTCCCCGTACAAGCTGGGTACTAATTTTACCTGCTTCAGAAGGACGGAAGGCTGAGTGAACCTTGAGCCACCATCCTGGGATTGAACCCTGGGTCGTGAGCCATTTTGGGCTCCAGTACAGCAGTTTATCTACTGTGCCACAAGGATATTAGTGCTAATATCAGTGACTTTTGTCTTCTTGAATGGATTGTTGTGCTCAGCTGTTTTTAAACGTGTTTTTAGTATCGATTTTATTGAGCATTTAAAATATTATACTTGTTTCATTCTTTTTTTAAAAAAAATAGTTGTACACTCACTGTTTTTGGCTTTTAAATATTGTCTTTTAATGGCTGCAAGCCGCCTTGGCTCCTTTTAAGGAGAACAGCAGGGCAGAATTATTGTAAATAAATAATATTTAAGCAGAAGACGAGGAGCAGGAGGAGTTGGACCTGTCTAATTGGGGCCTTATAGGAAAGAGGAAGTCCCTGGTAGAAACAATGTCCGTGAAGGAACTGGGGCTCATACCTTTCAGAGAAGCAACCACTTCGACATACGTCTGCATCACGACCAGGGAGACAGCTTCCCCTAGAGTGAAAATGGCAACACACAATTTATTTATTTGTTTATATATTTATATACCGCCCGTCTTCTGAGGGAACTGAGGGTGATAAACAAACATCAACAAGACAACCGCCTGTTATTCCAGAAATCAAGAATTTCACAGACTTCTCGGCAGATCAATAACTGAGCAAAATAATGCAGAAAGACACCAGAAATCCTTGGCCATAAAAGCTGGATTTCGCAAGGCAGGGCAAGATATGCAAGTGCGTGTTAAGGGTGCCCTCCGATGGTGGAAACGCCATGTGTTTTCTTGTTATCTGTTTTTTTGTATTACAATTTTTTTGTACAGTGGACCCTTGTATAACAAACAGTTTGTATAACATAAAATCTGTACAACATAAAAAATTCCGTAGATAGGGGAAATTTGCTTAACATAATTGCCTATGGAGAAAATCTGTACAACATAAAAATGGGATTACTCCGTTTTCAATGCATTCCTATGGGAAATTTGTATAAAGGAAAATTTGCTTAACATAATTTCATTTGGGACGAATTAATTCCTTTATACAAGGTACCACTGTACTATCATTTTATTGTAAGCCGCCCAGAGTTCCCTTTGGGAAGATGGGCGGGGTATAAGACTAATGAATAAATAAATAAATAATGTGTCTGGGAGCACCAGAAAGGGTGTTACCAGAATCAGCAGTACACCTCCACTTGAAAGACAAAAGGCACTCATTCAAAGATGAGGATGTACACAAACATACAGTAGGACCCCCATATCCACTGATTCATTAGCCACTGATTCAGTTATCCACAGATGGCAGAGGAAAAAAAAAAATAATTCAGAAGCCACAAAGCAAGCTGTAAAGCAAGCTGTTGTCACAAATAGCAGCTGTAAAGCAAGCTACTGTCACAAACAGTGGCCATAAAGCAAGCTACTGTCTCAAAACTGCAGTCATAAAGCAGGCTACTGTCAGGAAACAGCACTTTGTGGGTGGGTGGGCAGGAGTTCTCTCTTATCCACGGTTTTCCTCATCCATGGAAAGGCTGCTGGAACCAATCCCCAGCGGATACTGGGTTCCTACTGTATTAGACAGAGAAGATAGGCGGTTTGAGAGAGGGGTCAGGGAAGTCATTCATGTGAGTATTGAAAACCCCTCTCCCAGGGCTGGATTAAGACCTTTAGAGGCCCTTGTCAAGTTTTTATAAAGATATAAAAACATAAATGAAATATTAAACAAACCTTTTACACAGAGGAGTGTAGATACACAGAGTTTATGTGTGAGTAGAGCACACACAGGTGTGAAGGGTTTTAGGAACAAACTTTGAGGCTGCAGCAGCAACGGGCAGCTGCAGGTAGTTAGAGCTTGAAATCTGTATAAATGTAGCAAGGAAGAATCACTTTTTGATAGCTTTTCCTCAAAGCTAGTCAATGCTCCTGTGTAAGCTTAGTTGCTGTGTTTTTTTCCTGATGTGTTTTTTATGCTGAAGAAAAGCTTTCTGAGTTAAATGTAAATACAGTGGTACCTTGTATAAAGGAATTAATTTGTTCCGTATGAAATTATGTTAAGCAAATTTTCCTTTATACAAATTCCCATAGGAATGCATTGAAAACAGAGTAATCCCATTTTTATGTTGTACGGATTTCCCCCATAGGCAATTATGTTAAGCAAATTTCCCCTATCTCCAGAATTTTTTAATGTTGTACAAATTTTATGTTATGCAAGCTGTTTGTTATACAAGGGTCCGCTGTATATAAATTATTTTTCTAAAAACTGTCTGCAAGGGTTTTTCTAATGTTCCTGAGCACTGAGTTCTGCTAAGTCTCAGAGTTTTTTTCCAGTACACAATATTTTATAAAACTAAGCTATAGTCTGTCAGGGTTTTTTTGGGGAATGCTGTACAATATCCATATTATTATTTTCTCACAGCCCTAAGCACTTAAAACATTTGCATGCCCCCCCATATGTATGTTACAATGTTAGCACATGGGTTGTTGCCTGTTGCCACTCTGGAGGATGCTGAGTGAGCTACTAGCTCCCCTGCACAGTCTCATTCTCAGTGGACAAATGACTGCTTGTAAAGTTTCCCCTACTTTCATTTATTTGGGGGTGGGGGGATTTTCCCCCTTTGATTTCATAACCCTTGGCGGAGGTCTACACTCTCTGAATTCTCTATTTTTTTTCATTTAACGTGTGTGTGTGGGGGGCTCTTTTTACAGCTCCTGGTCCAGCTGCATCATTTGCAGTATTGCACTGTACGGCCCATGGTAAATTTGGCTATGGGAAATTTCCGTGGTGACCCCTCTTCCATTGATGCCTCTAAGCACATGCTTATTGTGCTTAATGGTTAATCCACCTGTGCTCTCTCCCAACAGAGGTGGGGGGCTCAGGCACAGTCTGTGTGTGTGTGTTGTGTCGTTATAGTTGTGACTGACGCTTCGTGACCCCATGCCCATGGAGTTTTCTTGGCAGAAATACTGGAGTGGTTTGCCAGTTCCTATTCCAGGCGCCTACAGCACTTGGTATTCCCTGGTGGTCTCCCATCCAAGTACTAACCAGGGCCGACCCTGCTTAGCTTCCGAAATCAGGCAAGATCGGATGTGCTTAGGGCATCTAGGTAGCTCCGACTCTTCATGACCCATTCCCATGGAGTTTTCTTGGCAGGAGTACTGGAGTGGCTTGCCAATTCCTACTCCAGGTGCCTACAGCACCTGGTATTCCCTGGTGGTCGCCCATCCAAGTACTAACCAGGGCCGACCCTGCTAGGCTTCCGAAATCAGGCAAGATCAGATGTGCTTACGGCATCTAGGTAGCTCCGACTCTTCATGACCCATTCCCATGGAGTTTTCTTGGCAGGAGTACTGGAGTGGCTTGCCAGTTCCTACTCCAGGCACCTACAGCACCTGGTCTTTCCTGGTGGGTCTCCCATCCAAGTACTCACCAGGGCTGACCCTGCTTAGCTTCCGAAATCAGGCAAGATCGGATGTGCTTAGGGCATCTAGGCAGCTGTCAGGCACAGTCTACCTCCCACTTAATCAGGCTGTGATTTCAACAATACCCAGACAAATAAAAAAATACTTCACGCCTTCCCCACCAAGGCAACCCATGTTTTACGGGTTTCAGGACTTTAGGCCATTTAAGACTATGGAGACTATTGTCTACCTAACGAGGCTCTTCAGGCCATTGTTCATCTTATGAGCCTAATTCAGACCAGGGTGACAAGAGGTCAAAGTAGACTGTAAGGTGGAGGACTCGCAACTAGCTTTCTTCAGACTGAAGGAGCTGTTTGTATGAGCAGCAAAGTGTTTCCGTCTCTCAAGAAAAAGAAGTCCAGTTGCCATGACCCAAATTCCAGAGAACCAGAAATCGTGTTTTTACTGGGAGTAATCTCTCCTAAAGTGGTTTTTCTCTCTGCCGGGGAATCGCTCTGGCCCGGCAACCCCAAAAGTGGGAGCCCTAGTGCTGGACCAAAAAAGGCCCAGTTTAGTCGCAGATCGGGGTGAGACCAAACCACGGCCTCTTGCACACCATGCGACTGCCAGGAAAGAGCTCGCACTAAATTCCACCAAAAGTACGATTGCACCCTAGTCCTGCAATGCATATACATTTCCAGATTGGCCGCAGAACCTGGTCCCTCTTTGTTATTATTATTTATTCAATTTATATACAGTGACACCCCCCCCTATCGTGGGGATTAGGGACCCGACTCGCGATAAGTGAAAATCCGCGATATGCGGATACAGGTCGGGTTGGGCCTGGGGGGGGCCTAGCGCGGGGGGGGGAGGGCTTTTACTTTCCCCCAGCCCGGCGCTGCCCCGAACGGGCCTGTGAGGGCCTTCCTGGGCCTTCTGGAGGCCCCAAATGGGGACTCCCTGCGAACCGGAATTAAACTGGAAGGGACTTCCGGATTGCCGAAAATCATTTCTGAGGCCTCCGACAGCCTCGTGGCGCAGTGGTTAAATGCCTGTACTGCAGGTAAAACTGTGCTCACGGCCTGGGTTCAATCCCAGGTAGCAGGCTCAAGGTTCACTCAGCCTTCCATCCTTCCGAGGTCGGTAAAATGAGTACCCAGCTTGCTGGGGGGGGGCAATGTGTACCCTGCGCACTGTAATTAAAATTGTAAACCGCCCAGAGACTACTTGTAGTGGTATGGGGCGGTATATAAGCAGAACACTTTGCTTTGCTTTAGAAAGCCCCTTGGGGGCCTCAGAATGATTTTCTATGAACCGACTTCCGGTTCACAGGGAAGCCATTTTGGGGCCTCCAGAAGGCCCGGGAAGGCCCTCGCAGGCCCATTCGGGGCAACGCCAGTCCTGGGGTAAGTACGGGAGGTCTCCTCATCCCAGGGGGCATTTTTTCATATACTACAGTTCTGCAATATAGTGGGACCACAGTATATGAACCGTGAATGGGCAGGGGAACACTGTACCACCCATCTGGCAGAAAGCCACTCTGGGTGGTTTACGACAAACATGTCCAAACTTCGGTCCTCCTGATGTTTTGGACCACAACTCCCAGAATTCTAAGCTTACATTGCCAATGGCAAAGGACTGTGGGAGATGTGGTCCAAAACATCTGGAGGGCCGAAGATTGGACATGCCTGGTTTACGACATATTTCCCTGCCCTTGGAGACTGAACAATCCGGCAGCGCTGGGCAGAAAGTGAGGCACGGAAACTTAAGCCTTCTGAACTGTTGGACAGCTCAGCGGTTTCGGCATCTAGCTGTGGGGCCAGAGGTTGGGAGTTTGATTCCCCACTGAGCCTCCCTGAGAGGGTCTGGACGTGATGATCCATAGAATCCCTTCATAAGAACACCAAAATATCAGAAAAGCCCTGCTGGATCAGGCCAAAGGCCCATCTAGTCCAGCTTCCTGTATCTCCCAGTGGCCCCACCAGATGCCTCTGGGAGCGCATGAGACTAGATATCTGTCTCCTGATCCCACTCCCCTGCCTCTGGCCCTTGAAGTACCTGGGTTTTAAGCCTGGAGACTGCACATCTCCATCATGGTTTGTAACCGGTGATGGACTTTTCCTGCAGGAATCTGTCCAATCCCCCTTTTGAATGCATCCAGGCCAGATGCCATCCACCACCTCCTGTGGCAGGGAGTTCCACAGGTTAACAGCTCTGCAGTCCTTAAAATTGTGATTTAAAAAGGACTGCTGGATAGCTCGGTGGTTTGGATATTAGGAAGTTCAATTCCCCACTGAGCTTCCCTAGCTGGTGCTGAATTTGATAATCCACAGGGTCTCTGCCAGCCCTGTCGTTCTAAAATGGTGATGACCGTCTTGGATTCCAGCACCCACAATCCTTGTAGGCCAAAAGATCCAGGGTGCCTTATCCCTGAGATGATCCGAGGGGCTATTAAGGGTGCACCCAACCAGCTGGAAGCATTTAGAGGAATAAGAACTGGGAGACGTGTGTGTGTGTGCATACACACTAGACCAGTGGTTCTCAACCTGTGGGTCCCCAAGATGTTCCTGGACTGCAACACCCAGAAGCCTCCACCATTCGCTGTGCTGGAAGGGATTTCTGGGAGTTGCAGTCCAGGAACCTCTGGGGACCCACAGGATGAGAACCACTGCACTAGACAAAAGTAAAACTGGAATTTAGTTATAAGCCCTTTATGGGGACTGGACTGATTTGGGCTGAATCAAAATCAACTCAACAAAACCAAAGCACTGCGGCTGGTGAAACCAAGTTTGGAATCCTGAACCTCACTAGTCAGCTGTGTGTTTATGGGGAGGCCACAGCCTTCTTCTGTGATTGCACTGCAAGATAGACCGCCTCTGTTTGTGGAGGCTCCGCTATCCCAGCCAAATAGCCAGGCACAACCCACCCGTTTCTGTTACGTCTTTCCAATTTCTCTCTCTCTCTCTGCCCATTTCCCGCTTTTTTGCCGGCTTTCGCTGGTTTCCTATCCGCGTCACTAAACAGATCCTCCCTGGCTGCCCTCTGGTAGCGTCGTAAGCATCTGACGTTGCCCTGAAATTCTGAGGAGGCCAGAGGCTGGAAATTCTGAGGAGGCCAGGGGTCTTACCCATAACACAAGGGGGTATCTTGGAACGGTAGCAGGAGATACTGGTGTTGCCCCAGAAAGTGCGACACGGCTGGTATTGGCGACTTACAACTGGCGTAGAACAGCACAACGGTGTAGTTGAAGCCTGCCAGGGTTGGGGCAAAGGACTCCTCCGTCAGGGTCTGGATGGGTCCCAGGAAGAGTTCCCGCTTCTTGTCTCTAATAATGGATTCCACCACCTGGTCGTCCTGAATCTCTGCACCGCAAACAAAGAGGAAAGATTGAAAGAACGGGGCCTGTTTAGCCCAGAGTATGGGTGAGGGGGAGAGAGAGGAGAGCACTTTTCCAAGACTTCCAAGGCTGTCCTACAGAGGAGGGACAGGATCTGTTCCCGATCATCCCATACTAGAGGACATGAAATAAGAGGCTCAAATTACAGGAAGACAGATTTTGGCTCAGTAGGAAAAACTTCTTAACTGTTAGAGCAGTACAACGACGGAACTCATGACCCCAGGAGGTGGTGAGTGGCTCCAACGCTGAAGGCCTTCAAGAGAAATTGGGACAACCACCTGGCAGATCTCCTTTGACTGGTATCCCTGCCTTGAACAGGGGATAGGACCTCTTTAGGGTGGACATAAGGACATAAGAAGAGCCATGCTGGATCTGGACCCACCAGATGCGTCTGGGACTAGATACCCATCTCCTGATACCACTCCCCTGCATCTGATACCATCTCCCCTGCATTCCTGGAGGAAAAGTCCATCACAGGTGACAAACCATGATGGAGATGTGTCATCTCCAGTCTTAAAACCAGGGTACTTCAAGGGCCAGATGCAGGGGAGTGGTATCAGGAGACAGATATCTAATCTCGTGCTCTCCCAGAGGCATCTGGTGGGGCTACTGTGAGATCCAGGAAGCTGGACTAGATGGGCCTTTGGCCTGATCTAGCAGGGCTCTTCTTATGTTCTTATGACCAGCGCAACCAGGCCACCCCAAGAGTTCAGTAAGAGAGACTCTACACCACCGGAACAAGGATCAGGCCCTCCTTAAAGCTGTATCAGAACCCACGTTCTTCTGGGTTTCTTAAAATCGGAAAGCAGAGGAGTAAAAACTATCCAAGGATTTCACGGGTCACGGACAACCTTAAGAGGAAATGGGCTATTAAATTACCCTGTGCGTTATCTTCCTCCTCCTCTTCATACTCTTCCTCCTCTTCCGCCTCATACTCCTGGACCAGCTCGCTCTCCGTACGCATTTCCACCAAGGCCACGATCTCATCCATGTCTTTCAAAACCAGGTATTTCACAGGCACACCCTGCAGAGACCCCAGAAAACCGGAACCAAGCTGAGCCCCGAAGTCGAATCCAAGGGATTCTGTAGCAGATTAGCACAGCCGCACAGCTACGGCTATGAGCAAAGCCGTGGCTCCGGTTCGCTCACAGATCTTCCTTGATAACATAAACACTGGCTGAAATTTTCTTGCTTAGCCAAATATGTTGCACTGGAGTAGGACCATTGAATCAGTGGGGATTTGGAGAGTAAGTCTGTAAGGGCGCTTTTACATAACCTCTAAATCTGCTGGCAACTTAAATTTGGACCAGAGAACGTGGGGTGTTGTTCCTCTTCCTGTGTTCCCACCCTTCCGCACTCCATTGCTCCTGTCTGCGGTGAGGGGAGGGAGAAAAAAGGGAGAAAAGAATGCAGACTCACCTCCATTGGTCTGCCTTCAGAGCAGCCCCGTAAGGATTCCAGGCTGTTAAAGGGGCTGGAGGACAACAAAAACAGACAGAAGGCGAGGAGAGCCCGGCATCCACAGCTTTATAATCCACATCGGACATTTTTTTACCTCCGGAGACCAGGTACTTGTAAAATGTGCTGGGGCGCGCTTAGGTGGGCGTGGTCGTACTTAATTTTTTTAAAAGTCCACAGCTGCTGAGAAAACAATTTTAAGCTCCGCATCTGGGAGCCCTTTGCCTCAGATTTTAGGGGTCATGTAAAAGCAGCCTAAGTTCCACTTGGAAAGGGCAAATGGGTCTACTCAAGCTGTGGCTTACGGCACCCGTTGCAGTCCTTTACACCAGAGATGGGTAATGGTGGACCTCTGGATGTCGTTGTGTAACGGCGACTCCCAGCAGCCTTCCCTGCTGGTGTTGCCAACAGGGGAGGATGGGAGCTGTAGTCAAAATCTACACATTGCCGACACTCTCTAGAAGGGCTTGCCTAGAAATTTGAGTGTTTTTTTGATGCCAAAAGGGTTACTTTCGAATAGACGCATCTAGCATCATGTAAGAGCTGGTCTGCAAAATGTCAACTAACCTCTTCGGGGGTCTTGATGGCCACGTTATTCTGGGGAGGAACGTCCCGACCGACAGAACTCCTTCCGAAAACATAAAATGAAAGTTAACCTCTGAAAAACAGGATATCTCGAGGCACCCTGAGAGTGTGAAGTGATGCGCCCTGGGCCTCAAGCGTGGTTAGGGAGAGAAAGGCGCCCACCTGAATAGCCCAGTCACCAACTAGAGCTGATAAGGCCAGGATTGGGCCCTGAGTGTAGCTAGAGAAGAACCATCGGGTCTCTGATCCAGGGCATTGAAATTCAGATGGTGCACAATTCTGCCTCCCTAACTCCCACCCCCGGGACCAGGAAAGACGGCAGGCAAGGTTAAGGACACCCAGAGGGCTGCTGGACAGATCTAGGTGTCTTCCTCCATCATCCCCCTCCCTTGTATGCCAATTTCTCAGTCCTTCACAGGTGCATTCGGTGTGTGTTTGTGATGGGGGGGGGGGGACAGGAGGGCCTTCTCTGTGGCTGCTCCCAGACTCTGGAACTCCCTCCCATTGGAGGCCAGCCTGGCCCCATCTTTGCTGTCCTTCTGCAAGCAGGCAATGGCTTTTCTCTTTAGGCAGGCTTTCTCTGAATGACGCACTGCCTGAATGGGTTTCTTTTTAAAGGACTCTCGTGCCTTGTTGCTTTTAATCGATTTTTGGTGTTGCTTTTCTTTACCATTTTTAGTGTGGTATTAGAATTATTCTTTCTAAAAAAATTCATATTGACTCTTCTTAGGTTCTGAATACTGTCTTTTTTATTACCTTGCTATCTGGACCTTGCTATCTGGCAGAACGGATCCTGCTGTAGAATACTGCCCATAAGAGAAACCTGGTGGAATGAGGAGAACCAGTGGGATACAGCAATCCCAGGCTATAAACTCTATAGAAGGGATAGAGAGGGGCGGGTTGGAGGGGGAGTGGTCATCTACGTTAAAGAAGGGGTAAAATCCAGCAGAATGGAGAATGAGAGAGGGTCTGACTCCACCATAGAATCACTGTGGGTTAAACTACCAGGTCCAAGGAGTGATGTGATAGTTGGGGTATGCTATCGCCCACCAGATCAAAAACTTGAGAGGGACCTTGAAATGAAGAGACAAATCATGGAGGTGTCTCAGAAGGAAAGGATAGTAATCATGGGGGACTTCAATTATCCCCACATAGACTGGGCCAATGCGAGCTCCGGGCAAGAAAGAGAAACTGGGTTTCTCGATTTGCTGAATGACTGTGCCTTAGAGCAACTTGTCATGGAGCCCACCCGAGAACAGGCAAATCTGGATCTAATACTGTGTGATACTCAGGATCTGGTCAGAGATGTGAATGTCACTGAGCCTCTGGGGAACAGTGACCATGCTGCAATCTCCTTTGCCATGCATGTTGGAGGAAGAGTGTCAAGCAAATCAGACATAAAAATCCTTGATTTTCGAAGGGCAAACTTCCCTCAGATGAGGAAACTAGTTAAAAAGAAATTGAAGGGGAAGGTTGGAATAATCCAATCTCTTCAGAGTGCATGGAACCTGTTTAAAAAACGGTAACAGAGGCCCAGCACAAGTGCATGCCACAAAGAAAGAAGAGCTCATTTAAGTCCAAGAGGACACCGGCATGGTTAACGAGTGGAGTTAGAGAGGTTCTAAAGCGCAAGGAGAGGTCTTTCTGTAAATTGAAATCCTCCCCAAATGAGGAAAATAAAAAGGAACACAAACTCTGGCAAAAGAAATGTAAGAAGATGATAAGAGAGGCAAAGAAAGATTTTGAGGAACGCATGGCGAGCAATATAAAGGGTAATAATAAAAGCTTCTTTAAATATGTTAGAAGTAGAAAACCTGCCAGAGAACCAGTTGGCCCTCTGGATGGTGAGGGAGGAAAAGGGGAGATTAAGGAGGACATTGCAGAGAAATTAAATGAGTTATTTACATCTGTCTTCGCGACAGAAAACCTTGAGCAGATTCTGCTGCCTGAACGGCCCCTCTTGACTAAAGAATTAAATCAAATACAGGATAAAAAGGAGGATGTTTTAGGACTAATTAATAAATTTAAGATTAACAAGTCACCGGGCCCAGATGGCATCCACCCAAGGGTTATTAGGGAACTGAGAAATGAAATTGCAGATCTGTTAACGGTAATATGCAACTTGTCTCTTAAAACGGCCACAGTGCTGGGGGACTGGAGGATAGCAGATGTCACACCAATTTTTAAAAAAGGAAGGAGGGGGGACCCATGAAACTACAGGTCAGTTAGCCTTACATCTGTCCCAGGGAAGATGGTGGAAAGCCTCATCCAAGAGAAAATCTTAAAACACATAGAAGAGCAAACCTTGCTGAGAGAAAATCAGCATGGCTTCTGCAAGGGTAAGTCTTGTCTGACAAATCTTTTAGAATTTTTTGAAAAGGTCAATAGGCATGTAGATTTGGGTGAACCGGTGGATATAGTCTATCTGGATTTTCAAAAGGCTTTTGACACAATCCCTCACCAAAGGCTGCTGAGAAAATTATGGATTGAGAACTGGTTGAGATCCAGGAAACAAAGAGTAGGTGTCAACGGGCAATTTTCACAGTGGAGAGAGGTGAAAAGCAGTGTGCCCCAGGGATCTGTCCCGGGACCAGTGCTTTTCAATCTGTTCATAAATGACCTGGAGACAGGGATAAGCAATGAGGTGGCCAAGTTTGCAGATGACACAAAACAGCCAACATTATAATGCCATTATACAAAACAATAGTAAGGTCGCACCTGGAGTAATTGTGTACAATTCTCTTCACCGCATCTCAAGAAAGACACAGTGGAACTGGAAAAGCTGCAGAAGAGAGCGACTAAAATGATTATTGGGCTGGGGCACCTCCCTTATGAGGAAAGGCTAAAACATTTGGGGCTCTTTAGTCTGGAAAAAAGGCGCCTGAGGGGGGATATGATTGAGACGTACAAAACAATGCAGGGCATGAGTAAAGTGGATAGGGGGAAGCTCTTCTCCCTCTAACAAAATACCAGAACTAGGGGACATTCACTCAAATTGAGGGCTGGGAGAGTGAGAACAGACAAAAGAAAATATTTTTTCACCCAGCGTGGTGTTAGTCTGTGGAACTCCCTACCACAGGAGGTGGTGATGGCATCTGGCCTGGATGCCTTCAAAAGGGCATTGGACAGATTCCTGGAGGAAAAGTCCATCACAGGTTACAAACCATGATGGAGATGTGTCATCTCCAGGCTTAAAACTGAGGTACTTCAAGGGCCAGATGCAGGGGAGTGGTGTCAGGAGACAGAGATCTAGTCCCGTGTGCTCCCTGGCGCATCTGGTGGGGCCACTGTGAGATCCAAGAAGCTGGACTAGATGGGCCTTTGGCCTGATCCAGCATGGCTCTTCTTATATTCTTATGTTCAATCACCTCAGGCAGGGCATTTGAGGGTGTTGCCACTGAAGGAGGCCCATGAATCTCTGACGAGGAACCGGGCTTTCTCAGTGGCAGCCAGGGCCGGCGCTAGGTTTTTTTGCGCCCGAGGCGAGGGGTGGGGGGTGGGGGCGGCGGGGGACCGGGCGGCGGCGGCAGGCGGCGGCGGTGCGGCAGGGGGGCGACAGGCGGACGGAGACGGGCGGGGGGGACAGACGGCGATGGCCGGCGCCCCCTGTCCATTAAGGCAAACTAGGCAACTGCCTAGTTCGCCTCAATGGACGCGCTGGCCCTGGTGGAGGCCCCTCGTCTTTGGAACCAACTTCCCCCTGAGATTTGTCTGTCCTCTTTGCTACTAGTTTTCAAGAAACAGCTGAAGACGTGGCTATTTAGAAAGGCTTTCCCTGAGTATTAACTTGTTTTGTTAAAGATTCACTGTTCTCATACTTGTTTTTTGCTCTGTCTTTAGCCCATCTTTCTCTTTGCTTGATGGCTTGATGTATCCTGTTTTGTAAAATTATTATCTTTTATTATACCCGATTGTTTTTCTTGCATTGTCTATTGATTATGTTTTGTATTTGATACCTGGTCAATTTTGCAAACCACCTAGAGTAGACACATAGCTAGATGGAGTGGTATATATATTTAATAAAGAAATAACGTAAGCCACCTAATATTTAAAAATATTTAAAAATATTATAAATAATAAATAAATAAATAAATAAATAAAAGTTTTGAATACTATGTTTTAATTACATGCACCATCTAATATTTAAAAATATTTTACATAGATAGATAGATAGATAGATAGATAGATAGATAGATAGAATAGCCTTTCCTGATTTCTCAAACATCTAATAAGACATTCTTCTTTTACGACTTATCTTCTTGTTTCTGTTTCTTATTTAAGCAATCACCAGGCTATTTTTACTTTCATTTTACTTTCATTTATTTTTGTCGATTTATATATATTTTGTTTATATTATATTTCTTGTATTTTGGTTATTTAAATGTGTTACTTTGTTGTTTTACTATTCTGTGTTGTAAACCACCCAGAGTAGCCCTAGGGCTAGATGGGCGGTATAAAACTCATATCAAATAAAAAATCAAATAGATTAGATAGACAGACAGATAGACAGATAGACAGACAGATAGATAGATAGATAGATGGATGGATGGATCTTGTGTGACCCAAGTTTGACCAATGGAGCAGTAAAGCCTGGACCTCTGAGATGACTATTTTATGGAATTCTGGGAGATATAGTTTTATAAAAAGTATCTTTTCCAAGTTATTGAAAAACCACACTCCCCCCCCCTACAGAGTTCAGATGGAATTGCCTTTGCACTCTCCCTGACGGGGCTCCAGCTCAAGGTACCCCCTTGCCTGCCTTCCTCTGATGTTCAACCGGTCTCTTCCTTAAACGATTCCGGCTTGCTTCCCGAAGACTGTAATGAGAGTGCCACCTGGTGGCAGTGGAAGTGCCACAGTCTCTCTCTCTCTCTCTCTCTCTCTCTCTCTCTCACACACACACACACACACACACACACACACACACACACACACACACACACACACACACACACACAGAGAGAGAGAGAGAGAGAGAGAGAGAGAGAGAGAGAGAGAGAGAGAGATCTGTAAATCTAGTACTAATACGTTACTTACTTATTTAGGCAAGCCTTCTGAGCCTCCAGCCTTTACAAATTTTTATAACATCTTAGTTATTGGCCAGGGAGCCTTTTAAACTCTGCTGCAGCTACTGTTTTTAATCTTGTTTTTATTGTATTATACTGTATAGTATTTTTATTAGTATGTTATTGGTATTGTGCTGTTTTTACATTGTATTGATTTTATTGTACTATTTTGAATTGTTGTAAGCCGCCTTGGGTCCCTTTGGAGAGAAAGGCGGCATAAAATTATTATTATTATTATTATTATTATTATTATTATTATTATTATTATTATTATTATTATTATTATTATTATTATTATTATTATTGTGAATTGTGTATTAACTGAATAGTAGCATAGTAACATTACTTTGTGCTTTTCACAGAGTTTTATCTTGGGGTTAGTCAATTCTCTCCATGCTCCCTTACTGTTGTGGAGCCCCAAAGGAAGGCAGATCTCTGCAGCTCCGAGGATCTTAGGTTTTCCTGTTTAAAAACCCTCAGCTCCCTCCATACCAGAGTCTGGCGCAAAACCCACTGAAATCAAAGAAACGATTTTGAAATCGAGAGGCGGTGAAATGGCGGGATCCAGCTGCCAGAAGACAAGGTCACGGCTTTGAAAGGGGAAAGCTGTCTGGAGAGCCCAGTGGATTAGATATATGGCTGGGGAACCAGACGTTAGGCGGTGGATTCCCCACTGGCTTTCCTGGGAGAAGAGCCAGCCTGGGTGGCCTTGGGCAAGCCGCAGAGTAGTCCCAGGGCAACCCTGTACGATGGGAATGGCAAACCACTTTTTGGTGTTCTCCACCTATGAAACCCTGCGAGGGGTCAATGGGAGTCAGCATTGACTTGAGAGCGCATAATTAAAGCTGACATGATAGCTCAGAAAAACAAAGGCTGCTTTCACATGAGCACTGAAATTCCACAGCAAACTTTGATCTTGATTACACACACACCCCGGAGAGGTCACGTGGTTGATGTCATGCTCCGGGTGTTCCCGCAACCGTTCTGATCCGACGACAGAGAACTGCAACAAAGACACCGTAACGGGGGCAAAAAAGGTTTTGGGGCGGATTTTCCGTGTTCCCATGGACTCGAGTAATGGTTTAAAATCTGCATCAGAACAGTCTGTGGAACTCCCTGCCACAGGAGGTGGTGATGGCACCTGGCCTGGATGCCTTCAAAAGGGGATTGGACAGATTCCGGGAGGGAAAGTCCATCCACAGGTGACAAGCCATGAGGGAGATGTGTCATCTCCAGGCTTAAAACCAGGGTCCTTCAAGTGCCAGAGGCAGGGGAGTGGTACCAGGAGACAGAGATCTAGTCTTGTGTGCTCCCAAACGCATCTGGTGGGGCCCCTGTGAGATACAGGAAGCTGGACTAGATGGGCCTTTGTCCTGATCCAGCAGGGCTCTTCTTAGGTTCTTAACAGCGACAAGGATTTTACCACCTCGAGACCATGTTCATATAAAAATGTGCTGGGTCATGCTTAAGCAGGCGTGGCCACCCTTTTTTGTTTTTTAAAGTTGGCAGCTCATGGGAAAGGGATTTTACGCTCCGCATCTGCGAGCACTTTGCCGCGGATTTTAGTGGTCGTGCGAAAGCAGCCAAAGACAGCTGCTTCTCTGGGGATTCTTTGTGTTCCCAGAATGCCGGTGAAATGGATGCGTTAGAATCCCAGCCCCTCCGCACTTCCTCCCCATTCAAAAACCCCGTGAAGATACCGTGATAAGAGGAAGATGCCTGCTTTCCCCAACAGCCTCCAGGCCACGGACTCTGCAGTCCTCTTGTCCGCTTCCAGGGTCTCTTCCCGGCTCAGGATGAAAATCAGGGGCAGGCCGAGCTGGAGGTGAAGAGCAGAAAAGGTTTCTGGATCTCCAATGATGTCTGTCTGGAGAAAAAGGGAGTCAGTTCAGTCAACAACCAAAGATGTATCCCTCCATTGCTTTTCTGGGAAATGCCTACATATTAAGCTGGGAACAACTGCGAGCAGGAAGAGTAGAAAACGCTTTTGCAAAACTAACGACACACACACACACACACATACACAGGTTCAGTGGAAGGCGAGCTGCAGCTGTGATTCTTGTTTTCTGAATGTGCTTGAATCCCATCCACCAAATCTGTTATTTTTCTTGCAATAATCAAAGTGTTCTGCTTCTGCTAATCACTAAATTAGCTGGAATATTTTACCCCGTGAGGTCTGGGATGGTGTCAGGAATTAGGGTTTGGCCAGATCAGGTATCGTAGTTCTACTCCAGTTCCTGACAGTCAACCAGAGACACAGTTACATCCATTTCTGGATGACAACTAAAAAAAATCCTGTTAATGGAAAGGACTGTAGGATTCCAGAAATTGTAGTCTAAAATCCTGCAGACTCTAGAATTCTGGCAGTTGCAGCTGAAAACTACTATACCTACCTACCTACCTATCTCTTCCTTATATCTCTCTGTCTGCTGTCTGTCTATTCCTTCCTTCCTTCCTTCCTTCCTTCCTTCCTTCCTTCCTTCCATCTATCTATCTATCTATCTATCTATCTATCAATCTATCTATCTATCTATCTATCTATCTATCTATCTATCTATCTATCTATCTATCTATCTATCCCTTCCTTCTCTCTCTCTCTTTCTCTCTCTCTCTGATTTGAGATACCTTCTGCCTTTATTCTTGCCCTGCATTATTTTGTATGTCATGTTAAGCCAGGGAGCACAACAGAGATAAGATCTATCTACCTACCTACCTACCTACCAAACTACCTCTTCCTTATCTCTCTCTATCTGTCTGCTGTCTTATTCCTTCCTTCCTTCCTTTCTGTCTGCCTATCTCTTCCCTCTCTCTATATGTTTGTCCATTCCTTTCTCTCTCTCTCTCTCTCTCTTATCTCTCAGTCTGCTATCTGTCTATATTCCTTCCTTCCTTCCTTCCTTCCTTCCTTCCTTCCTTCCTTCCTTCCTTCCTTCCTTCCTTCCTTCCTCTATCCATCCATCCATCCAGGTCCTAAACTATGAAGGGCTTTATATGTCAGCATAAGCACCTAGAACGTGGCCCAGAGGCAAACAGGCAACCAATCCAGACACATCAGGACTGGTGATAAATGATCAAAATGATAGCGTACCCACTGCCAGCCTAACAGATGCATTTCCCACTGGCTGAAGATTCTGAACGGCCTTCAAGGGCAGACCCAGATAGAAAGCATTGCAACCACCTAGTCTTGAGATGACAAGTGGGCAGCAGCTCCCTCCACCCCAACGTTTCATCTGTCTCTCCTATGTCTGGAAACAAAGCCAGCAAAAGGAGAAGGCGGGGGGGGGGAGGAGGTCACAGCTGTCATCCACCCTACCACCAGCGGCTGCCCCATCAGCTTCAGGAACTTGTAGATGTTCAAGGTGGTCATCGCCGGCTCCATCGGAGTCCTTCGGCACGGCTGGCCTGCATCCGTGGCCACCTTGCAGTGGCAGAAAAAGAGCTTGGAGGAGGGAACATCCGGCTCTCCGGGGCTACGAGAGGAAGAGGAAAGAACGCAGGTACCAGATCTGGGGTGCATCAGCTTTCTATTTAATTAATTATTTTTAATTGGATTTTTATACCGCCCATCTGGCAGCGTGGTCACTCTGGGCAGTTAACAATTGATGAATACAATACAGTGCCAGCAAACTCAAATAATTCCTACAATAAACATAAAATACAGTCATATAATAAAAATAAAATTATCATTAAAGTGACATAAAGTAGTGTACATATGCATTGCTATTGGCGGGCAAATCAGTTAAAATCGTGTTTTAATAGGTGAATACTGAAATTGCATTATATTTATTTATTTATTTATTTTATTCATTTTTACAACTTATATGCCGCCCACTACCCAAAGGTCTCTGGGCGGCCAGGTCAATCAAAGAATTAAAACAGTTAAAAACATCAAACAACAATAAATAATTAAAACAATAATAACAACCTTATACTAAAATCATCACACTAAAATTGCCATCAGAAGACCCACAATCTAAATTGTATCAATTAAAAAACTTCTGGAACAGGAAGGTTTTTACCTGGCGCCGAAATGTCATCAGTGTTGGCGCCAGGCGGATCTCACTTGGGAGGGCATTCCATAGCTTGGGGGCAGCTGCCGAGAAGGCCCCGTGTCTACAAGCCATCCCTCTCACCTCCTTGAGGGCTGGCTCTTTCAAAAGGGCCCCCTGGCTCGATCTTAATTGCTGGGTAGGTTCATATGGAAGGAGACGGTCCTTCAGGTATGTAGGTCCTAAGCCGTTTTAGGGCTTCAAACAAGCACTTTGAATTGGGTTCAGGCAGCAACTGGTAACCAATGTAGGCTACGCAGAATCGGTGTGATGTGATCCCTGGCGGCCCCACCGCTTACTAGCTGCGCCGCACGATTCTGAACCAGTTCCAATCACCGAACCGTCTTCAAAGGCAGCCCCACGTAAAGCGCATTGCAGTAATCAATACGGGATGTTACCAGTGCATGCGTAACTGTCATGAGGCTCCGTTCATCCAGGTAGGGGCGTAGCTGATATATTTTCCGCAGCTGGAGAAAGGCACCCCTGGCCACCGAGTCCACCTGGGCTTCCAGAGTTAGACCGGGGTCCAGGAGCACCCCCAAGCTATGGAGGGAATATATTGGAGGGAATGGCTGCTTAAATAGCCAAGTTTTTAATAGTTTTTAAAGGGCAGCCAAAGAGGGGACCAGGAAGATGTCTGGTGGAAGGTTATTCCACAGGCAAGACGCAATGGTGGAAAAGGCCTTATTTTTAATCCTTTATGTGAACACTCCCAGGCTGGCCTCCAGTGGGAGGGAGTTCCAGAGCCTGGGAGCAGCCTGGGAGCAGCCGCAGAGAAGGCCCTCTCCTGTGTCGCCAACAAACGCGCCTGTAAAGGTGCTGGGACGGAGGGAAAGGCCTCTCCTGATGAAGAAGTAGAGTATCCACAAAAACTCACACTCCAGTGTAACACTGAGTCCTTAAGGTACCACCATGTTTTTTGTTTTCTATTATTTTCAATCTGGATATTTATCTTATCTTTTTATCTATTTATCTTTTTTTTTGCCCCGCCATCTTGCCAATGATTTCTTCTTGTAGTTTTTATGATGTTTTTTATTTGTTTGTTTGTTTGTTTGTTTCATTTTTATACTGCACCATCTTCCATCAAGAACTCTGGGCAGTTTCCAGAATTAAAAAAAAACATCAAGTTAAAAATAATAATATGAGCCAAAAAAGAGGGGGGAATACACTCAGTCTGTTATTACTGTTATTGTTTCTATTCTTGTTGTACGCCACCCACCGCCCGGAGTTCCTCTGAAAGACGGGCAGTATATAAGTATTTAAAGTATTAAAATAAATAAATAAATAAATTATCTGGTTTGGACCTGTGAGGGAAACTTCTCAGATGGGCCTCGTGGCGCAGTGGTTAAATGCCTGTACTGCAAGTAAAACTGTGCTCACAACCTGGGTTCAATCCCCGGTAGCAGGCTCAAGGTTCACTCAGCCTTCCATCTATACTCCACGCCAAGCCCCCGAGTCGCCCCTTGGCTGTCAAAATACCTACCTAATGCCCCTTAGAAGCGTCACTTCGGTGGTTAAGGCAAACTTGAAGGAGCCATAAACGAACGCAGTCTCCATCAAGGCTCTATGTTCTGGGAAGAGAAAATATTTACTTTGTGTGAGAACGGCTTTGAGAGCTCGGTGCTTGGGGCATCTGACTGTGGAGCCTAGACGTTGGGTGTTCGATTCCCCCCACTGGGCTTCCTTGACAGGGCGCTGGACTCCATGATCCACAGAGTTTCCTTCCAGCTCGGCAGTTCTAACATCATGATGATGATGATGATGATGATGATGATGATGATGATGATGATGATGATGATGATGATGATGATGATGATATAACTATGGAGTGTTTACTGTGGTTTTACAACACCTCCATTGGATAGAAGGAGCTTTTGGTAGAACACATCTGGCTCAGGAATGGGTTTCCCCATTGGAAATCTTAAAACGTAAAAAGCTTCTAGGTGCGACCCGCTCTTCCATTTTTCTTGGGCTCCAACTGAACTGGAAAAGGTGCAGAAGAGAGCGACTAAAATGACTACTGGCCTGGGGCACCTCCCTTATGAGGAAAGGCTAAAACATTTGGGGCTCTTTAGTCTGGAAAAAAGGCGCCTGAGAGGGGATATGATTGAGACGTACAAAATAATGCAGGGCATGAGTAAAGTGGAGAGAGCAACACTCTTCACCCTCTC